>BPLR01013485.1:0-35791 GCA_021605095.1 Caerostris extrusa | reverse complement strand
CTAATTTGACTGTAAGACGTTGGGAATAGGGATGACAACCCTATTGTGTAAAAAGTAATAACATCTCATGTCTGTTTGTTTAATGAAAAATCATAAAAAAATTGCTGGATTTCTATTACTGCAGCCATTTCCCGTACTGTAAGATGAGGCATAACAAAAGTGACCATTAGTTTTTTTTCCTCGAAAACGGGAGTTCTAAGTTTTAGGTATTAGTGTGTAAATTGAAAAACAATTTATATTTTTTTTCATAGATTTTTATTTATCAATAAAGAAAACAGAAAATGAGCAAATAAAATGAAAAAATATTTTCATTAGATTTATACTATTTCTATTATACTATTTCATTATATTTATACTACTACATTTCAAAAATCGCCGGAATCAGTTTGAGCGTCTCACAAGGCCAAGCGTAACTCGAACACTAATGAATATTTTGACGTCAAATTTCACACAGTTGTCAAGGACAGTGCCAGCAATCTAAAAAGACAAAAATTGAATTTCCATAAGCCCCGATAATTTTAAATTGGAAATTGGTCTTACCTTTTTGGAGACAGTAGTATAATTCATCTATAACAAAAGCGAAAAGGAAAGCGATCTCTTTGGATATTAAAATTGAAATTTTAGATCGCTTTGCAACTGGACAAGGCACATTTATAGGGAACCATTTTTGTCTACATAAAGTTAATGTAAGAACTATCAAGAAAAATGAAATTATTATTAGAAAGTCGGTATGTTCTGGGAAAAAATTAAGTGCTAAAATCAACATCATACACAAGAGATATTGTCAAAAAGAAACTGGAAAAAGTTCTGGTAATGTTTACAGAAGATAAATCGCTAAAAATAGTACCAATAAACGGAAATACCATGCGTTAAGAATGTATAGACAGATTAAAGACTCAGGAACAAAACACTTATTCTGAGTTAAACAAAAAAGTATGAATTTTCTTGGATTACAGATGCTCTCAAAAGACATGCTTATCCCAAATTTAGTGAATTATTTTATAAAGTTATTCAATTAAGTTTATTATTACTATCTTTGACCTTTTAACTAAATTATTTTTTAAGTTATTAAAAATTGCAAGTCTTTTTTTGTAATAATGACGTATATTAATTTAGGAGTAAATTAATATGTGCATCAAAATTTGAGAACGAACTCTCGGTGTACCTCGTGTTCTTATATACCATGTACCAAACAGTGTACCGACAGCGATATCATTGTCTGCCACAAAGATTTTTAGAGCGTACTATTTCTCATTGTATGTTGTAGGGGAGAAAACCTAGAATGGCCCACTTGGCAGCAGAACTTCACCATTGCTTAAAGTTAGTTTCAAAGCTTGAAGTTTGAGCATCCAGTTTAGAATTGTGACATGTGAGGTCACATCAGAAGTGAGTGTTTATTACGGATAGTGGTATCATACATATGAAGGTTGAAAAGTTTTATTAGGTTCGGGAATGTGGAGAGGATGGTATGAAACCCTCAGAGTTTTCTTTTGAAAATATTGAATGCCAAATGTGGGTGAATTTAGAAGGCCCCTTGATGCATTCTTAGTGTAGCTGAACCTGTTAAAATCTGCCCCTGTGTTGCAAATGACCTCAGATAAAAGGGCTCATCAAACAATAGCTTGCAATTTAAAAATATTGTCTAAAAAGTGATCATCATCTCAGGAAAATCTCTATGCCGGTCTGATGGTCAATTGTCTAGAGTTTTGGCGTTTGGTATCGGGGCTACAGGTTCGAATCCTGGAGGTTCGAATGTTTGTTAGTGGTTCGGAATCCAGTTTAAACTGTAGATTCCGGTCCAGTTAGCTAATGAAAATATAAAAAATGACTGTAGATTGACAAACTAAACATTGCAAAGTGCCATCTTCTCCCTATAAGTTACTTAGCGAACTACTGGTTTGTAAAATCCTCTTTTCTGGTTTTCTATTAATTTTTCTATCAAATACCCCACTTAACATAGTTCAAAATAACTCAGATATGGTTATAAACACTGTTAAAAGGAAGAATTCTTCTGAAGATTAGAACTACTGAGAATTTCGAGGAGAGTTATTTTAAATGTATGTCCGGTCTAATTAGCCAAAAGCGCGGCAAAGAAACTAGTCCGTAGAGAGACTAACTAGCCAGAATAACTTATCTATATAATATATATTGCAGATAATATTTTTTTTATTATTCAAGTTCTTAAAACTGAACCATCATAATTTATTTATTTAGTTTTAGTTAGCATATAAAAAAAAAACAAAAATTATATCTCAAATAAAAGTATAATGTTCAATTATTATCATAGCTAATTGTAAAGAAATAATTCATTTACGAATAAACAAATTTAGTTTTTCACCTTAAAAGTTACCTTCAAAGATGCAGTGTAAACTTTTTCATGTTTTGTATTGCTTTGTAAAATTTTTCATTTGTGAACTTATCTGTTCTTAAGAAAAAAAAAATTTCAATAAAGAGCGATGTCTTTATATGAACTGCCTTGAATTATTTTTTAAAAATAAAAGCTAATTGTTTATAAGCTAATTGAATGCAATTATGATTTTAGCACATTGTTTTATTGTATTTGTTATCTACAAAAATTCCATTAATTAGCCTAAATATTTAATTAAGATTTAAAATGTGTAAGTTATTGTTCGTCTTTTTTATTCTCAGAAGTTTTGTATTCTATTGTTCCATAATAATTATTGTTATTCTTATATTTTATGAAGAAGTCTTTATTTTATTCAACATTAATTGTCTATTGTCATTAACTAAGCTCATTAACTTATTTTTTCTCTTATCTCTCATATGTTTAGCTTCTTTATTGATTATAATAAAGTAAATAATTAATTTTTTATGGCATTTGTCATTCTAAGAAATGCTTTATTTATTATTGTTTTATATGTGATTTAATTATTTAATTTAAAATTTACTTTTACATCCTCAATAAGAAAATTAAATTAATAATTTCTCTTTTATACAATAGTATGTTTTGTCTACTTAAATAAATAATTTTGATGTTCTATAATAATTGTAAGCATAGTCACTTTAATTATTTCATTCTTCAATAGTTTTATGGCATCGACAACTGGTCCCTAACTGTACCGAATTTAAACTTAAATTCATTTAACTTTAAATTTAATTTTTATTTTTTATCTTACTTTTATTTATTTTTAGTATTTTTTTTTAATTTTAGAGTAGTAAATTTTTTGAAACTTTGTCTTGTATCACATACTAACATTTAAGCAGCTTATTAAAATTGCAAATTGATATATGAATTAAGATGAGGAGGTTAAGGGGTATATCCCTATTGGTATTCCGTAATCGGTACGCCAGTACTCCAGTTGCCAAAAACTGTAAAGAATATATCTTTGCTCCAACACAATTAGGCTCTATGAACACCTGGGATATGCTGAAGAGATCTGTTATTCTCCAAATATCCAGAATATAGAAAGATAAATTGGTAGATAGTGTTGCATTATGGCACAAGGGATAGCTTTAGTCAAGTTGCTTTAAACAAATTGTAACATTTCAAAAACTAGAACTCTAAAAGAGATTAATTATATAATCAATTTTAATTAATTTTCTTACAAATATTTTTAGTTAAATAGCTTGAGGAATTTTCTTGTCAAAACCCACCTCTCATGGAATAATGATAAAAATCCAGTTTTAATTTAATTCAATTTTAAATATGTTAATCATAATCATATATATATATATATATATATATATATATATATATATATATATATATATATAAATATAGTATGATTATAGTGTAGGAGATGTCAGGGAAAAATTGAATAAAGATTGATATCCTTTATCATATTTCTGGTTGTAGTTACCTGAAATAACCCTAGCAGATATCTCCGCTTAAGATACAGAAGGTCTTATATTCCATTGGTGAAGATTCGTAATCAAAAAGGGAAATAAGTTCTGCTGAATTAGTAATAGAAACCTACCTACCGTATCATCCTTTTAAGCAGCAAAAAATATATATTATGCTAAAAATCATATATATTGTGATGTATTCCTTGTTATTAGAGGAATTTTCTGTTAACATGATGCAGATGGATGATGATTCAGATGTGGGTAGAATAGAAGTTCCTATTGTTCTGCTCCTATCTCTTATTGTATCTTTTGATTTATGTTAATTTTAGTTTTTTTTGTTCCGCTGAATTAAAAGGTCTTTTGCATTTGGTTTATGTTTACCCGATGTTTAATTTTTCTGCTTAAAGGTACTTGTGTGTGTTTCGTTCAGCTTTAGCACTAGGTCGAGTTTTAGAGAACCAACCATTATAGATGATACAGTTGTGGATGTAGATGGAGAAAATATGAAATTTATAAAAGTTAAAAGAGTTTGGTCAGGCTTTTGGACGAGAGAGTGGTTAAGTAGTTGGTAAAATATTAAGTAGCTGGTAAATTATTTAAATTTATAGCTATCGATCATTACGAAAACGAAACGCGTAGTTCTACAACTGGGTGAGTTGAAGATATTTTGTTTCTCTAAGCTATTTCAGTATAGAAAGAAGAAAGTTGAACTGTCAGTTTTCTAATTTTAAGATGAAACAAATTCGGAGCTATTTTAAATGGATTCGCAAATATTTTAAATGGATGGCAAATACAGAGAATTATTTTAGCTACTATTGGTAACTTTTAGACTTGGACGGATACGGTTGCTGACAATAAACATATTTTGGTTCAGATTTATAGATTTGAACAGTTAAAATATTATTTTAGATCTACGAATTGAGAGTGCATATAATGTCTTATAGTTATAAATTGTTACAACATTTTATACGCATGAGTATATGTATCCTTACAAGGCAGTTGAGATATCCAGTTTGAACAGTTTTGGTAAGAACAAAGTCCTAAAAGTTTTAAATTAAATTTTTTGTGTGGATTATTTCTGGCCATTTATTATTGTTAAAACACTTTTAGTATTCAATTTTTAAGAAATTTATCTTTGGTAACACATATTAAGTCATGCGCAAATGTTACACAGCAATGAAGTGTGGAATGCGGCTAAGCAGACATAGCAAGAATCAACATTTGCTCGTATAAGGATGATACGGTATGTAGGTTTCTATTAATAAATCTATTATTAATTTCCTTACTGATTTCAAATCTTCGTCAATGGACAACAAGACCTTCTGTATCTTGAGCGCAGATATCTACTAGGGTCATTTCCAGGTGGCGACACAACTAGAAATGTGGTAAACGATAATCCTTATTTAATTCTGTCCGTAAAATCTTCTAAACTATAATCATAATTTATAATAGTTAGAAGGACATATTATGTAGATTTTAGATCTTTGTCTTGGCAAGATAATTTTTTTCGACAGAAGAATGCATGAAATGCTCAGAGAATTTGACACCCAGATTGCACCACCCACATGAAGTTTTTAAAAGGAAATCAATGTTCACTTATGTGCTCATCAGGACCCATGAGTACATTCTTAAGCGTCTTTTTTTTTGTATTTGTACATTCTTAAAGCATTATGTTGTTAGAAGAGCACATATTTGTTTTTGTTGGCAAAAGGGAACTAATTTTCAGTAACTAAAATAGAAATGACTTAATATACAAAAGACTTACGAGTATTATTTTGATTCTGTTGTGAATTTCTTACCTGCCATTCTTTATACAAATGTGATACTTGAAATATCTTCATGAGTGTTTTGCAAAACGTTTTATCGATTCTAAAAAGTGATCTTACCCGATAATTGTGCCACTGTACTGCTTTAAAAGGTTGTCTTAAAAAAGATTTAATTTTTGTGAGAAGTGAAATGGAAAAAAGAAAATAAAAAAGAAATCATCAAAGTCATTAAGTTAGATTGTTAACAAATGGGAACTAATAAAATTAAAAGCTTTCAGTAACTAAAAATAAAATGACTTTGTTCAAATATACAAAAAGACTTTTACGAGTGTTACATGAAAAAATATTATTTTGTAGCCCATAATACAGATTTAACGTTCCCTCTTGTTTGATCAATGTTGTTAAAGATTATTATAAAGCATTTGGGAAGATTCCTCGTTAACACAGGTTTCCGCCCTCTAGAAAGATTATCTATCATGAAGTGCAATGCGATATCAATTAAGTGGTTACAGATTAAAAGTTGTTAAAGATTATTTATCAAGTGGTTAAAGATTATCTATCAAGCGGTTAAAGACAATTATCTATCAAGTGATTAAAGACCAAGTATCTATCAAGTGGTTAAAGACCAAGTATCTATCAAGTGATCAAACCTTATCTATCAAGTGGTTAAAGACCAAGTATCTATCAAGTGGTCAAACCTTATCTACGAAGTGGTTAAAGACAATGTATCTATCAAGTGGTTAAAGACCAAGTATCTATCAAGTGGTTAAAGACCAAGTATCTATCAAGTGGTTAAAGATTATCTATCAAGTGGTCAAACCTTATCTATAACGTGGTTGAATATTATCTATCAAGGGGTTAAATATCTATCAAATGGTTAAAGATCAAGTAGTGAAAATTTATCTATCAAGTGGTAAAAGATTATCTATCAAATGGTTAAAGATTATCTATCAAGTGGTTAAAGATTCAAATAGGACAAAGATACCTATTTCATCCAAAATTATGTATATAATTATTATTATTATATAAATTTTTAAATCAGGATAATGAGATAAAACATAAAAGCAATTTTACCTAAAATTTAGAAACAGTAATGAAATTCTATATTGAATACTTTTTATTTTAAATAATGCAGATTGTAAGAGTCATCTGGGAATAACTGTCTTCTTCTTTTATTATTGATTTTACAATATTATCCAAAATGACTGATAATCTCCAATATTTCAAACTATTGTTCCATGAAAAAGCTATCATTTATTTATCTCCCCTAGCAAAATAATACCTCCTTAAAAGCCCTGTATACATTTTCTTGATAAAAACCCCCAGTTATAAATCATTTATTTCTTAAGTAACTAGATTGTGTGATCCATGAAGGAAATCTTGATGAACCATTAACGACCACCTCAAGACAGATTTCTGAGGCAGCATCAATTTAATGCCTGACACCGAATGTTTGAGGTAAAGGCTGTACCATCCATTGAAATGAATTTGGTTAATGGAAGGCCTAATCCGTTTAAATGGATCGTTGCAGGCCAGAAACTCACACCACACTGTATCTTTTGTCAGCCCAAATTTTGTTAGTGATATTCATGAGATATAATTACGTGATTTCTGAGGGGTACAAGGCTGTAACCGTATTAGGTTGCCACTTTCTTCCACTTTTTCCTCGACCTGGGAGACGAATGTTCTGCCAAAGTTGTTTCTTCAGGGGATGTCTTTGTTGCACTCTCGCTCGAAAATGGCGGTAACGATAAGTGATGGCTGCTTTTGTAAAAAAAAGAGTGTGAAAAAAAGAAGTACTTTTTTTTAGGAGTTTTCATAGTAGCTTTAAATAAAAGGATCTTTGTGTAAAAAAAGGGTATTCATAGATAGATATAAAAAGAAATAATGATGTCTTGTTGTTATCAGACAAATTTAAAACTACATATTTAAAAAAAAAAAAGGGCAATTTTGACATCAGAATACATAATTAAACGTCTGATAGATAAAAAAAAAAATTCATATTATGAAAATGCTATTTTAGGTTTATGTTATGGATTCGTTGATTACATACCAATTTAAGTCTAAGAAAATTCCAAAGGACAGTAAAATTGTAACGTCAATTGTGTACATAGAATATTTAATACAGCATTAATATAATTCATTAAATACAAAATTAACATAATACTAACGCCAAATGTCTGTGGTAAAAGGTATACCATTCATTGAAGTAAAATAGATTAATACCGATGGCCTAATCTATTTAATTGGAAAGCATGGATTGATGCACAATAAATAAACAAATAAAGCACAGCATCTTTTGCTTGCCAATCCAAATTTTGTAGTGATAATATTAACCAAAATATATTTCGCGATATATAGTTCTGTGTATTATACCAATTGTGTCTCCATTACCTTACCATTTTCTTTTTCAGTTACCGAACAGACGAATGTTCTATTAAAGGTATTTCTTTAGGGTTTCTTCTTTTTTTTTCTTTTTATGTTACAGCTCCAAATGGCTGTAACAAAATATTATTGGCTGCTTTTATGTAAAAAAAAAAAAAATAAAAAAAAAATTGGACTAAAAAAAGGACTACTAGTGAAAAAAAAAAGCTACTAGCTTATAAAGAATGATAATGAAAATTCAAACATTTGTAATCTGTAATTTAAAAAATTCAGATACAAAAAATTCTTAATATCGAAATGCTATTTTGGATTCATTTTCAATATTTTATAGTTCCTTTCGTTGTATTTCAATTTGAATCTATAATAATTTTTCAAAGAGACATGAGAAACAATTTTACTGATAATTATATAATGCATTTATTTCCTAAAAAGTTCAACCATCAAAAATTGAACAGTTTTTGTTATTATAAAAATAAATTTTTCTCACAAATAAAAATAAATCGAAATTGTAATTCAAATATATTAGCATTTTAGAATTTTTTTATTCATCGTAACAGAAATTTCGAAGTTTAATTATATTCTAAATCAGAAAAGTACAGCTCGCTTTATTACATGTCCATTTTACTTAAAAGAAAGATTGAAGAAGATTTTCAAATTTTAATAAAGAACAAATAATATAAAAAAAAAAATTTAAAAGTCAATTCCTCCTTTTTTACACTATATTGCAGAAAGACCGTTATAAATAATTTTCATTCATTAATTTTATCTGGTGGCATCTATTGGTAGATATATGCAACTTAAATCTAAAAAAAATTAAAAATAATTAATTAAATTTAATTACTGAATTAATATTTGAAAAAACTGTATTAACATCCAGTGTCCTCCACTACAAGTTCAAAAAAAAAAATGTATTTGAACTTGACTGGATGAATAAAAAACTATTTTATGAACGATTGAAAATTTGAACAAGATATATATAGGTAGAGTGTGAGCTAATAGAAGGAATTGAATAAAATATACGAACACGATTAATCTTTGATTTAATAAAAAGAAATTTTTGTGCATTAGAAAATATGATTCTAGAATAAATACTTTCTATCTTATTACAGACTTGAACATCAAAATATTTGGTTATCACGAGCAAACCTAAATGCACATTTCCCGATCAACCCCTATCAACGTAATAAGATCCCTATCAATGTAATTGATTGCATCTCTACCCAATTGATTGCCAAAATTATGACCCATTTTAAAATTGAGCTAAACAATGTAAATATCATTTTTGCTCAATAATGCATTAAAATACGTCAAAACAATATATTTTTAAGTTTTGTAGCATAAATTTAAATCATTTTTTTTTTTGTTCATTAACTTTAAAATTGCATACAATTGTAGGTATTTTTAAATTTAAAAATGTTTTTTTTAAATAATAATATTTTGCTTGTCATTTTATTGCTAAACGATCATGAGCAGAACAAAAAAATATAGCATACTTATAGTTTAATGGTGGATAGCGTGCAAAGGTAACATCCAATTTAATGGGAGAAACGGACGAATCGATCACTTATTACAGGTGAATCAGATGGATACTGTGCAAAGCTGTTTTAAAGAAAAATGCTATAGCTAGTGTGAAATTCCTTCGTATAATCTCTTTTAATTTCAAAAAAATCTAAAATTTTAATGATTAAAAATAATTTTATTGTAATTAAAATCTCTCTTAAATGACATTTTATCCCCTATGATACCGTTCTTTTTAAATCTGTCCGATTTGACAGCTTACCAATGATCCACACAATATCGGTGGACGTACTATAATTATAAAAGATGTTGTATACTTTGCTGAAATGTTTATAACCAGCGAACTGCATTTTATAATTCATGTCCTGTTTTGGGGTTTGGCAATATGTTGGTGAATTGAAATACAATCCAAACATATGCAATCCAACAAGCAAAATATTAAAACAAAATTTTTGGAAAAAATAATATTTTTACATTTTGAAAGCCAAAATATTCTAAAGGAAATACAGAGCTGTTGATTTGATAATGACAAACCGTTGGTCTTAGCAACACATACTTTCAATGTTACTTTTGAAACACACATGATTAAAATGAGCGTTTAAAAAAATCCCTCTACGTGAAAGTTTATGGTATACAAGAAGATTAATCTTCTTTAAATAAAAATTTCTCCTTTTTTTTATATCTTTTATGAATTTTTTTGTTGATAGCACGGAACTCATATCATCACACCATTTTATTATGATATTCAAACACGATAACAAAATAGTCATTGATATTTTTTATTCAAATCATTGCAAATTTCAAAAGTGATATTTGATTTCAGGTTCAGAAAAAAAAGATCCAGCTGCATTAATATTCTTCGCGTTAAAAAAGTACAATAATTCATTTCAATTAAACTAATTCAGTATGAAAAAGAAGAAAAATAACTCATCGCATATTCTAAAAGCTCCTGTTTTACCATTTCGAATGACTTTTTTCCCCCATTTCCACAAAAATACAGATGTACTCCAAAAGAAATACAGATGTCTTGATTTGATAATACAGATGTCTTGAAAAATACAGATGTACTCGAAAGGCAATGCAGATGTCCTGATTTGATAATGACAGACAGTTGGTTTTAGAAACACATGCTTTTTAATGTAAATTTTGTAACACACATATTTAAAATAAGTGTTTAGTTTATATGAAAGTTCTTTGTGTGAAAGATTATGGTATACAAGAAGATTAATCTTCTTTAAATAAAAATTTCGTCTCCTATTTTTTATCTGCCATGCTTTTTTTATTGATAGCACGGAACTCATATCATCACACCATTTTATTATAATGTTCAAACATGATAACAAAATGATCATTGATAATTTTTTTTTTCAAAATATTAGTGATATTTGATTTTACATTCAGAAAAAAAACTCAACTACAATAATATTGTTCGCGTTAAAAAACACAATAACTCATTTCAATTAAACTAATGCAGTATGAAAAAGAATGAAAATAACTCATCGCATATTCTAAAAGCTTCCCTTTTTACCATTTCCAACGACTTTTTCCCCCCATTTCCTCGAAAAAATAGGGTGCCATTTGACTTTTAACGTTATTTTCGTTAAACACGAACATACCGGGAGAAAAAAAGAAATAACAGCATTCGCATTACAGTAAAACATGACGACAAAATTGCGTGTTTGCTTAAGCAACGAAATTTCACTTCCTTTAGAACATGGGTGACGACAACTTTGCGACGAAAATTAATCTTGAACCTTGTAGGTGGAATGGATGGATCACGTAAGACAATAATTACAAATGCATCAGATGTGTTTTGTTTTGTTGCTTAGCCATTCGCACGAATTATTAACCGGTTATTTCAGGAATAACTAATGGTTTGGTCCCAAGTTGTTTATGGTTTTACTTTATTTTTCTATTCTTTGGTCATCAGTTGTTGTTTTTTTCTTATGGCTTGCTCTTAAAATTGCAATACATTAGTGAGAGTAATGATTCGTAATTATTTTTTAAGTGTGAAAAGGTAATAATTTCAAAAGCATCCGAACTCACATTTTAAGAATTATTTAACCATTTATTTTACTTAATGGGATCTTTAATGTTATCAGAAAAATATTCGATAGATTTATCATATTTTCCAATTAATACTTGTGAGAACTCATAGGTATTTTTTTACCGTTTCTTTAAAGTTACACACTATATTATAAATTCAAAGATAATTCATGACCCAGTGAGTTTGTAATGAGAAAACGAATCTCCAAGAGTTTCATTTCTGTTTGTGAAATGCAGTGCAGTAATTGGCGATTGTCGCCGATTGTTCTACAGTATCTTGGCAATTCATATCTGGTAATGTTTTCCAAGGCCTATACTCGGGGAATACTATTCCCGGAAATCTAATCAATTGATCAGAATCGTTGATCGATCGAAACAACGATCAGAATTGATCGTTGTTTCTAATCAATTGATCAGGAATCCTGAATAGCCGTTGTGTCTAGCAGCCTGACGCTCGGTGCCCCAGGTTTCAGGTTCGACTCCTGGCGCGGCCATGGATGTTTGTAGTGGTTCGGGATCCCCTTCAAGCCGTATGTCCCGGTCTTACTGTGATTGTATAGCCCCACAGAGCCAAGTCAAACTTCTCACCCACTTCATTCACAAACTGTATAGGGGCAACTCAGCTCAAGGCACTGTGATTTAGTGTGGTGTGGTGTGGTGTGGTGTGTGTAGTAGTAGTAATAATCAATTGAAGAGCAACTTTTGCATTCTAAAAATATTTTCATAATAAAGGTATTAACAATATCAATTTCAAGCTCAAATGCTCATAAAACATGTGAAACTTAATACTGCATTGCATGTTTCTTAGATTGCATTTTAAATCAGTTTAGCTCCTGAAGGGCAACATTGCCTCCTTACCTTTAGGCAACAGCATTGGCACACCGAAGATTATTAAGGATGAAACGGAAGGATTATCGTAGAGCATATTGCATCGCAAATAAACAAGATTATAAACTCAGTGAACATACACCAGCATTCAAATTTAAATGCGTAGAGTTTTATTGTAGTAATTCCGCAAGAAGTCGCCTAGGAGATATGAAATTCAGAATACACAGGCATCATTTTGTACATAACAGAGGACGAAAGCATACTAACTCGAAAATGTATTGATACATAAATCCATGGTTTGGTCGGTCTGTTGTCCATCTTTGTCGGTTTGGTTTGGATTGGTCAGTTTTTGCACATTTTAGGCTAACTAGGACATAAAGTTTAATATGGATACCGAACCACTAATAAACATCCATGCTACCACCAGAATTATAACCTGAAGTCTGTAGTAACAAAGGCCAGAGCACAAGCCAATAGGTCAAGTCGCCCCATAGATCCATGGATTCAAATGGAAAAAAAGGCGTTGGTACAAATATTTGTCAGCTTAAGAAGAACAAAAAAAAAACATTTTATCCTTAGTATGGGATATGAATTACCCAGATTGTAATAGTTGCATGTCAGCTTTTCTCCATAATCCCCAACTGAGTATATAAGAGTTGTTGATGCAAAACTGAACATTTCTCAATAAGCATCTGTTCCAGTGGCTAAATGTTCTTTAAAGAATATAATCATGAAAAAAAGTCATCTCTTCATAGCATCCGACTCATGTTTCATGGGAATTAAACCAAGAGAGTACGGAGGTCAATCTGTTCTATTGATATTTTCAATTTCTAGAAGTTCCTCAACAGCAGGAATCCAATTTGGTCTGAGGTTATCGTCCGTAAAAATGAAACCAGCACCAATGTCACCTCGGAACAGACACGCATATGGTAGAAAACTCAAATAGCAGCCCTTTTGATTTTGGAAGGAAACAGATGCTTGCCATCACGTCATCTGTGACGTCTTGCTCCTAATTTTTGCATATGAATCACATTTTCACTGGATTAAGTGGTTATAGCATTGATCGCCACAATTTTTTTTCTATTATGCCACGGTTGTCTTCATAAAAATTACACGATTGCTTAATCCTTGCAAGACAGTTTATTTGTTCACACTAAGCAGGCCCTTTCAAACTGTTATTAGTTTTCATGTTTGATCGTGGGCCTGCTAAGCGTATTAAATACATTTTTGCAATGGAAAAAGCAATGATGAGTAGATGAGAGAATAGTTTTAATATTATTTTTATATTATCTATCGTTTTCTTAAAACCAGGGGGACTTTCTAATTTATTGGTTTATCATGGAATACTAGATTAGGCAGAGACTAAACTTTTGATTTGGTTTGCTTGTTTGTTTCTGGATTGAGCTTGATTATATCTAGTCATGTGGTGTGTAGGTAGAGGAACCAGATTGTAATTGGATGCAGTTGAGTTGAAGTATTTGAGGTACAGGTTGAATACTTCACAGCCTTTTTTACATCCGCACATGTACCACACAAGTACAATTAGAGACATACAATATCTAACACATTTAAAGACATATAATTATAGATATCGTGAAAAGACTTAGTTCAGGATGCGCAAAATATACTTCCTTTCCCGGTGAAAGTCTTCAGGCCAACTAATACGCAGAGTTGAGCTACATATATATGCTCTCGGAAAGAGATACTATAACCTAAACATTTCTCAGCGGGAGAGCAGGCTGCGTTGTACTTTCTCTCGGGTAAGAGTTTCGAGGCCAACTGATCATTTTCCCTGACAGCAAAAAAAAAAAAAAAAAAAAAAAAGCGCTCTTGCCAGTGTTTAGGATGAAGCACGGTTATAGTCATAAAAAGGAAATCTGCACCGATTTTATAATTAAATTAGAGAACATTTTTTATACAATGATTATTTACAAAAAAAAACAACCCCAAAAAAAAAACAACTTCTAGGTTGCATTAATTTTGTAATTCAATTAAAAAAATGTATTAAATGTAGCTGTGAAAAAATTAAGTAGCAAAATTAAACGGCTTTATAATCGTATAAAATTATGTATGCCTTATGTTTTACACGTTCCACTAAGGGAAGTCTATGCTAGACAGAAATCTTAAAAATCTTAAAAAATAGATTATCGATAAGAATTTTACTCAATGTTTTTCTAAGCTAATATTTTCAATTTTCTACAAAATTAAGAGCTACATAATTTAATTTAAAAGCAAGAAAAATAACGAAATTCGATTTTTCTGAATTTTAAAAGGAACCTACCTCTAAACTTAATTTATACGAGCTCTTCTTTAAACAATACACATTTTTAAATATTAAAATGTAATGGCTAACGCTTTTTTCTCTCATTCATAAAATTTAAAATGTGTTTAGAACACTATACAAATATATTCTAAAAGAGTAGTGCGTAATTTTTCAGCAGGTGTTGTGTCGAATTTTAAATTAAGTTTCTGTAATATAATTTATTTTTTGGTCGGAATTTATGAAGTCGCACTGTCTACATTGATAAATTAATAAAAGCAGTCACAGAGTATTTTTTCATACGAAATTATTGATTTTTGAATATTCTATAATTCTCTTGAGTATAGAATAAAGGCAGATATGTAGTAGATTCAGCGTTATCCAATTTGAACAAAGGAAGGTATGGTAATATAAAAAAACGCAGCAAAGAAGAATGATTATCATTATTTTAATACTTTTTTTCATTCGAAAGTATCTATTTTTGAATATTCAATAAAGGCCTTGAATACCAGGACAAAATAAAGTCTGATACTTAGCAGATGCAGCGTTATCCAAGTTGAACAAAGGAAGAGGTGTCGTTACATTGCATTAACATTTTGTAATTAAAATTTTGGGATGACTCAGTTTAAAGGTTGTGTATAGATTGTTTCGAGTTCAAAGGAATATATTTTGGGACTATTGAGTTTCATGTGCGTCCAGGAGTAGTCTACTCATGGATAGAAGAAAACGGGCAGCTTCTGTTGTGATGGAACACAAGTAGGTAGAAATCCGTTTTGGCTACGTGTTGCTGAAGAAAGAGGGCAGTACCTTTCGGGAGGGACTTTTTAAAGGACACTACTTTTAGGACTTTTTAGAAAATGTCTCCAAAACCCCACTAAACGGATTGAACCTCAGCCCTAGTGCTCCCCAGCTGCGTACGTAACCACGAGCTGACCACATTACTTGAACGACGAGTCGGGCAGTCTGTCAATCTTCTACGCTATGACATGACACGCTATTTGTACAGCTGAATTGTTAAAAGAGAAATGAAAGATGTCGGTTATAAATCCGTACGTCAGAAAATCTGTCTCCCTGTGCCACAAGTTACTGGCTCGAGTCCCGGCGGTGCCATGTGTGTTTGTAGTGATTCAGAATCCATTTTAAACCCTAGGTCCGAGCTTAATATGACTTAATACACCCCACCACATCACTGTGCCTAGAGTAGAGTTGGCCCTTTACAGTTTCGTAATGACGTGGGTGAGAGAAGTCTGACTGGGCTCCATGACGCTCTTACAGTCATATACATTTCAACTGTATGTCCCGGTCTGTTTAGCCCTCGTGCGAACAAGATGACCGTAGAGCGACAAACTAAACCAAACCAAACTCCCCGTCATATGTGACCGGGACCTACGGCTTAAAGTGGATTGGCACAGACATGAATCTTTGTAGTGGTTCGTATGGCCTTTGGATGGCACCCGAAACCTGATGCATCGGGCGCTAGAGCGCTAGACACCCGGCCATTCAGGCCCCAAAGTCTAATATGTCTGTAGAGCGTTGGCTGTAGCGCCAACAACTCTACTCCGTAAAAAGAAACATCTGCTACTTCGAAATCTGCCAGCTACCAGACGGCCTTTGCCCCCATGAGGTTAATGCGCCATTGAAGGAAAGAAAAGATGCCAAGAATAGCAATACGTAATAAAAGAACTTTTTCGTGACTAGCTAGACAGCCAGCTCTCTCTGCTTAAAGAGCATGATTTCTGCTGTGAGAGAACAATTTTGATTACAACACTATTGGAATATAATTTGTTTTGAAATTTAATGATTCTCAGATGGAGTTCGCAAATCGCTTCTTTAAGAAATTTTATATCTAAATATTTTGCCTTTAAATTCAAGGGTGAAAAATATTTTATTTCAGATTTCATAATTTTAAATTTATATTATTTAAATGAAAAAAATACTGAAGAAAGATATGTGTTAGAATTTATATAACACTGTGCTTAATATAATGTATTCTTTTTAGTACATAACATTCTAAATATTTTTATCGCATAAATGGCGTATAACTTTCTGTAGCCTTTATATTTTTAAAACCTTGAAATTTAATTTCATCCAAATTTAAAATAAGTAGATTTTTATTATTTTTTTTGAAAATCACATTGCTTTTCTCGTTCAAAATAATTATCGTATGTTGCGTTTGATTTTAAATGTGTTTACGTACATATATAACAACAAAGGTTTGGTTGAGAAAATGTTTTTTTATTTCTTATAACTGAAGAATTGCATTTTTAAAATATTGGCCAATTTTGTTTCAATGAATGCATTATCTTTTTTGTCAGTATGCAACTAAAATTCTCACTTAATTTCATTTATATATAGTTACATAACAATGTATTCCCTTTTTCACTTAGCTATATAAAAATTTATTTTTAGAAAATTAGCTTGTAACTATTTGAAGGAAAAGTCGCACTTTTTTTTTATTTGAAAAACTAGAATTGATAAAAAAAAATTGTATTAGTGTTTATATTAACGTTCAATTTCTTTTTTACATTATATTGCTCCTTTTTACATTTTTTTTATTTATTTTTAAATATTTCGCAATTTTTAAATAAATGTTTGCAATATTAATATTTTATATTTATTAATATTATATATTTTGACATCGTATGAAAAAATTTAAAAATTTTGGTAATTTTAAAGAAAAAAAATACTTCAAAGTGAAATATATTATGCAATTTACTGAACTTACAAATTTAATAATTTTTTTCGATAAGACATCATATTATCTAATTTTTATTATGGTTTAAAAATAGGAAAATAAAAATTCCTGGATATTGCCTTTCTGATTTTTATGTCGTGTTAATAGTTTTCTGCTGAAGAAAATTAAACAGCAGACATCTTATCCGTTATCTAAACACCATAATTTTTAAAATATGAAAAAGTCAAAATTCTGTATTAGTTACATTAAAAAAATAAAAAATTATCGCATGGCTATTAGTTAAGGGGGAAAAATACTGTCTGGGAATATACATAAAATAATATTAATTTACAAGCAATTTGTTAAGCAAAAAAATCTATAAAAATATACAACTTAAATGTACACATTTAAATAAATAAAAAACGTGGTCGCATGATATTGTTTCTCTTTTCAAAGTGATTGCTTTTTAAATCATGAAAGTCTTTAAAAACGGAAATAAGAAATATTTTCCAATAAAAATAAATACATATTTCATTATTTTATTTGAAGTTTCAAAAAATAAATATAATAAGTTCATAAGAATACCGTTTCACAAAACGTTAGAGTTGTAATTTATGTCGTATTAATAACAGTGCTGGCCTGCGCATATGACAGCCCTCCACTAAAAGATACATCACTTAATAATAAATGCTCTAAATTTGATGGATGACCGTCTAATATCCAGAAGTTGCATCAGCAGCTGCAGATGGTCCTCTGGAAATTTATCGAGAAGATCTTTTGTTGTGTCCCTAGAGAGATGCAGAGCTGATCTTACTAATAACTTAACTCTTTACCATATAACATGGCTGAAGTATGTTAAGTGAAAATGTCCATCTATGGCATGGACAGAAATTTATTCTTACTAGACGACTGCTTCTCTTAATCTGCTGTACTGTGTTTGATGATTTTATTTTTAAACAATCATGATAATGCCTACTACTACTGTGCCCAAAAAGTAAAACTAATTATTTTTTTTTCAAACTCTTTATTTATTCTTCCAAATTTATTTTATCGCCTTCAAAGTAATCCCCTCCGGACACAATGCACTTATGCCAACTTTTTTTCCAATCCTCAATGCATGCTAAAAAGTCATCGGCAGTCGCACGGTGTGAATATGGTGTTGTGGAACGATATGGTTTCTTGTTGTGATTCAAAGTCAAAAGAATCAATGCAGTGTGAGCTAGCGCAGTCAGTGTTTTCGGTACCAATCGCGAGGAAATCGAGATCAAGGCCCAAAAGGAAATTAGACCGATCCTTTTGAAATTCTAGCATGATCAGCAAGGTCTCTAATTATAAATCGACGGTTTGCAAACACCAAATCTTTAATTTTTTTACGTGAGCTTCGTCGGTTGATGTTGATGTTCGACCAGAGGACTCTTCGTCTTCAATATGTTCTCTGTTTTCTTTGAACCACTTCTAAACATTTCTTTCCGATATAGGAATGCTCACTGAATGCCTTCCGCAGCATTCTAACGTTTTCGCAAACAAAATTGAATGCAAGTTCTTTTTGCTCAATTAATTCAGTCATTTCAAAAATCGCCGGAATCAGTTTTAGCGTCTCACAAGCCAAGCGTAACTCAAACACTAATGAATATTTTGACGTCAAATTTCACACAGATGTCAAGGGCAGTGCCAGCAACCTAAAAAAGAAAAACAAATTGACATTCCATCTGCTGCGGGAATTTTAAATTGAAAATTGGTATTGCTTTTGGACACAGTATTAAATGCTTATTAGCATTATTATTTAATATAACCTAATATTTTAGCAATTAACTTATTAGGAACAATACTTATTTATAATTATATTATTTACATTAATAGCGTATTAAATGTAATTTAATGCTGTATAAATAATAAGATCGGGATGCTATCTTATATTGTAAAAGAAACTAATGTGGTTTTCTACATTTTTATACTGCTCTTTGTTTCTGATTAGTGCACAGTTGTGTTTATATTTTCTCCTAATTGTATATAATCTTATAAGTATCCTATTGTATCCCTAGAGATGCAACGTTAATCTTACTAATGACTGAACTCTGTTGAGTATAACTTCCCCTAAAGTATGTTAAGTGAAAATGTCCATCTATCGTATGGACAGAAATATATTTTTATTTTACTGCGACTCTCCTTACTCTTAATCTGCTGTACTGTATTTGATGGTTTTATTTTTAAGTAATAATAATAAATAACAATGATAAATGATATAAAGTCTATTATTTAATATAATCCTAGCAGTTTTAGCAATTAATTTATTAGCAATAATACTTATTTGTAAATATTATTTATATTAATAGTATATTAACTGTAATTTATTACTACTAGTCAGTTGTAGTTTATTACTATAGAGTAATGCCAGTTAACAGACGTCATTGGTCACCATGAGGCTGTTGCGCCGAAAAAAAAAAATAAGAAATATAAATTTATAAGATGGGGTGCTGTCCTGTGTCGTAAAAAAGAAACTAATATGGTTTTTCTACGTTTTTGTACTGATCTTTGTTTCTGATTAGTACATAGTTGCGTTATATTTTCTCCTAATTGTATATAATCTCATAAGTAGTTTATTGTATTCGTAGAGATGCAACCATAATCTTACTAATAACTTAACTCTGTAGATAAACTTCCCTAAAGTACGTTAATTGAAAATGTCCATAAATATCGCGTGGACAAAAATTTTATTCTTACTTTATTGCTGTTTTCTCACTTATTCTTAATCTGCTGTACTAAAAGTTTGATGGTTTTTATTTTTCATTAAATAATAACGATAAATGCCTATTAAGGCTATTATTTTTCGCATTTATTCTTAATATAATCCTAACAATTATTAGGAATTAATTTATTAGCTACAATACTTATTTCTAAACATTAGCTATATTAATAGTGTATCACGTGTAATTTAATACTATATTAGTTAGTTGTAATTTAACACTGTGCTAGTCTCTAATTTAGAGAGAATAAATCAATAGGAAATAATTTCCTTATTTATTCAAAATACTACCTTTAATTTGAAATAATAAATATTTAACTTAACTGAAATAATAAATATTTTAATTCAATTTAAAATCAAAATTCTTATATATTAATAATATATTATTAATAATTTCATCGAAAATTCTAACCGCAAACCTTAATAATAAGGCCAATTGTAAATGTAATACTTGTCCAGATTGAATATAATGCTACAAATTTAACATAGAATTTCATTTCGATTTACGTTTTTCTGGAATTTGAATTTATGAACTTTTTCATTTTTTATGTGTCTTGTAAAAGACATTTAATAATTAAAAGTATCACATTCTCAGTAGTTCAAAATTTAGGTTTTTAATTAGTGATTTGTGCACTATTATTAGCTATCTGGTCTTGAAAATGTTAATCAATCTCGACCACCCTACGGAATTAAATTCCTTCAAGACATCAAATGACTGAGTTTATTTCTAATAGCAATTATTTTCTCCTACAGAAAGAGGACTCATTAACTTTAATGTACATAGTTACCTTTTAATACTTTAAAGTTAATGGACCTACCCATTAACTTTTTTTTAAATTAGTAAGTGTTCCTAGAATATCTCTTCAATTTGCCTCGTTGTGCTTTCTACCAAGTTTTCTACTTGTCTAGTTGCCCCGTAAATAAAATGCTTACCGAAACTTGAAAGTAATTGGCAAGGAGTACAGTGTGCAACTGCTTGCACAAACTGTTCACAATAGTCTGTTACTCATTCACCGTTGCACTTGGCGGAGTCGGTTCAGCCGACTGAATGGGTTCTGCAAAGTCCTTCCTGGTCTACAATTATCTGCTAGACAATGTGGTTGAAAGGGTATGTTTGAGGTGGGTTGTGATTTGAGAGAGTGCTTATTAAGGTTGGTGGAGAGAGTTTGTTAGTTTATTTATTTATTAATGTCGAGTCTTTTAGTTTCAAGAGTGAAGAAAATTGTAAAAAAAAAAAAATAAATAACTAAAATTTAATTTATTTTCATTAATAGCCTAATAATTGAACAATTGTGATTACAAATATTTATTTTAAATAATATATTAAAATTAAATGCATATTATTTTCTAAATAAAAGTCTTAAAATAAAAAAATAACAAAAAATATTAAATAGGTTGTGCCGTTATATAAGTTATCTATAAAATTTAGAATATAATGTAAGAACAGAACGAATTTTAAATACACGAAGAAAGAAAAATTATCAATAAATTATATTCAGGAAATAAATTATGTTCATCAGTTATCGTTCAGAAAAAGACAAAAATCAGATTAAATAAAAAATAAAAAAAAAAAAATATAAAAGACCAATAACTAACACCATCTTGTCTAATAAAATAACGAAAATAAATTACTTGTCTAAAAATGTCTTGAAAAATGATGAAAAGCGTACAAATAAAAAAAATATTTTAATTTAGTTTTAAATAATAAATATTTTCCTATAATGAGTATTATCAACATACCTGAATTTCTACTCAAATAATAAGGCTATACACTATTCCATAAAGATTCTCATGGCCAACATTAATAATAAAGCCGAATATAATACCTTTCCAAATTGAAGATATGCCACAAATTATAACAGAATTCCTTTTTGATTTGCGTTTTCTACGATTTGACATTTTTGATCTTATAAAAGGCATTTAATAATTAAATGTATCAGTACAAGATTTACTCTTTTTAATTAGCGATTTCTGCACTATCATTTATATGCTTGAAAACTTCAATCAATCCCGACCACCCTACGGAATTAAATTCCTTCGAAGACATCAAATGACTGAGCACGTTTCTACCAGCTTTATTTTCTCCTACAGAAAAGAGGCACCCATTAACTTTTCCTTATTAGTTGTGTTATTATAATATCTCTCCGTTTGCTTCATTAGCTTTTACCTAGTTTTCTACTTGTCTAGTTGCCTTCGTGAATAAAGATGCTTACCGAAACTTGAAGGTAATTGGCAAAGAGTACAGTGTGTGCAACTGCGGCGCAAACTGTTCACAATAATCTGTTACTAATTTACCGTTGCTCTTAGGCCGAGTATGTTCAGCCGACTGAATGGGTTCTGTAAAGTCGTTCCAGGTCTACAATTATCTGCGAGACATTGTGGTTGAAGGTCATGTTTGAGGTCGGTTGTGATTTCAGAGAGTGGTTGTAAGGTTAGTGGAAAGATAATTTAGTATTGTTAGATTATTCATGCTTATGTCGAGATTTTAGTTTCAAGAGTGTGAAGAAAATTGAAAAAAAAAATTAATTATGATTACATTTTTACTTCTTAGAAAATGCAGAATTTTAAAGAAAAATAATTTTTAAAAAATATTAAATCGATTGGACTGATATATAAGATACCATAAAATTTTTGAATTTAATGTAAGAATAAAACACAATTTTAAACAAATAAAGAAAAAAAAGTATCATAAATCATATTTAGGCAATAAATTATGTTCATCAGTTATCGTTCAAAAGTGAAAAGAAAACAGATTAAATAAATAATAAAAAAAAACTGTAAAACTCAAAACAATTTTATAAAAAACAGCACGTGAAAGAAAATAAAAATATAATTCCAAATGATTTTATAAGAAAGTACGCGAAATAAATTTAAATAAACCCTTAAGAGAAACTTGAGAATGAAATTTATGAATAATAATAAACCAATAAGAAACTTAAAAAAATATTTTAACAATATGAAATAATAAATATTTTCATGATAATAAAAACTATCTACATACCTGAATTTCTACTACAAATGATGAGGCTATACAATGTTACATTAAAAATTCTAATCGCAAACTTTAATAATAAGGCCAATTGAAAAAAATAATTGTCAAATTGAAGATATGATATGAATTATCTATAGAATTTTTTTTATTTACTTTTTTTTAGATCTGAATTTACGTATAATTTCCTCTTTTTATTCGTCTTATAACAGATATTTAATAATTAAATGTATCACATTCTCCTTAATACAAAGATTTACCTTTTTGATTGGCGATTTCTGCACTAAAATTCTTATGCTTGTAAACGTTAATCAATCTCGACCACCCTACGGAATTAAATTCCTTCCAAGACATCAAATGACTGGCACGTTTCTACCAGCCATTATTTTCTCCTACAACAGAAAAGGTGTACCCATTAACTTTTCCTTATTAGTAAGTGTTCATAGAATATCTATCGGTTTGCTTCGTTAGCTTTCTACTCAATTTTCTACTTGTCTAGTTGCCTTCGTAAATAAAGATGCTTACCGAAACTTGAAAGCAATTGGCAAGGAGTACAGTGTGCAACAGCTTGCACAAACTTCTCACAGTAGTCTGTTACTAATTTGCTGTTGCACTTAGGCAGAGGAGGTTTAGCCGATTGAATGGGTTCTGTAAAGTCGTTTTCAGGTCTACAATTATCTGCGAGACAATGTGGTTGGAAGGGTATATTTGAGGTGGGTTGTGATTTGAGAGAGTGGTTGTTAAGGTTAGTGGAAAGAGAGTTTAGTATTGTTAGTTTATTCTTGTTGATGATGTCGAGTTTTAGTTTCAAAAGAGTAACGAAAATTGTGAAAAAAATTTTTAATTAAAATTAATTTTTTGCATAAATAAAAATAACTGAACAATTATTATTACAACTATTTATTTTTAATTATAAATTAAAATTAAATATTATTTTTAAAAAAAAAAAAAATTTAGTTATAAATTAATTTAATTTGAAATAATAAATATTGTAATTAAATTTGGAATAATAAATATTTTAATATAACAGAAATAATAAACATTTTAATTTTTTAATTTTTAAAAATAAATATTTTAATTTAACTGAAATAATACATATTTTAATTTAACTGAAATAATAAATATTTTAATTTAACTGAAATAATAAATATTTTAATTTAATTCAAAATAATACATATTTTTAATAAACTGAAAGAATAAATATTTTAATTTAACTGAAATAATAAATATTTTAATTTAAATTAATTTTTAAAAAATAAAAAATCTTTAATTTCCAAAAAAATATTTTAATTTCAAAATATATTCATGATAATAAGAATCATCAACATAATTGAATTTTTACTACAAATAATAACGCTATGCAATGTTTCATTAAATATTATAATCTTAAGTATTAATAATAAAACCAATTGTAATGTCTTTCAAAATTCAAGATATGCTATAATCTATCATAGAATTTCTTTTTGATTTTTGAAAGACTGAGATTTTTTTGATTGATTTTGAGATTTGTTTTTCTGAGATTTGAAATTACGCATATTTTCCATTTTTATCCATCTTATAAAATATATTTAATAATTAAATGTATCACATTCTGGGTAGTACAAGATTTAAGCTTTTAATTAGCGATTTCTGCACTATTATTCTTATGCTTGAAAACGTTAATCAATCTCGACCACCCTACTGAATTAAATTCCTTGCAAGACATCAAATGACTGAGCACGTTTCTACCAGCCATTATTTTTTCTCCTACAGAAAAGGGGCACCCATTAACTTTTTCCTTATTAGTAAGTGTCCATAGAATATCTCTTGGTTTGCTTCGTTAGCTTTCTACCCAGTTTTCTACTTGTCTGGTTGAACATGAAAGTAATGGCAAGGAGTACAGTGTGTGCAACTGCCGCACAAACTCTTCACAATAGTCTGTTGCTAATTTACCGTTGCACTTCGGCCGAGTAGGTTCAGCCGTCTGAATGGGTTCTGTAAAGTCGTTCCAGATCTACAATTATCTGCTAGACAATGTGGTTGAAAGGGTATGTTTGAGGTGGGTTTGCGATTTGAGAGAGTGGTTGTTAAGGTTGGTGAAAAAAAGGTTTGTTAGTTTATTCATGTTTATAATGTCGAGGCTTTAGTTTCAAGAGTGTGAAGAAAATTTTAATAAATAAATAAAATTCAATTTTTTTTCATTAAAAAAAATAATTGAACAATTTTGATGGCAAATATTTAATTTAAATTATATATTAAAATTAAATATATATTATTTTAAAAATAAAAGTCTTAAATGGAAAATAATTTAAAAAAAAATAAAAATCTGCTTTACTCATATAGAAATAACCCATAAAATTTACAATTTAATGTAAGAACAAAACGGAATTTTAATAAAAAGAAGAAGAAAAATTATCAATAAATTATATTCAGGAAATAAATTATGTTCATCAGTTATCGTTCAGAACTGAAAAAATATCAGATTAAAAAAAGAATAAAAAAAACTATAAAACACCAATAACTAACACCATCTTGTGTAATAAAATAATGAAAATATATGACTTGTCTAGAAATTGTCTTGAAAAATAATGAAAAGAGTACAAATACAAAAATATTTTAATTTAATTTGAAATAATAAATATTTTCAGATAATAAGAATTATCAACATATCTGAATTTCTAGTATTAGAAATAACGAGACTATACAATGTTACATTAAACATTCTAATAATAAGACCTATTGTAATGCCTCCATAATAAAGAATACTACAAATTATCATAGAATTTTTTTTGATTTTCGTTTTTCGAGATTTGAATTTACGTGTATTTTCAATTTTTTATTCACCTAATAAAAAGATATTTATTTATTAATTAAATGTATCATATTTTGGTAATAAGAGATTTTTAATTTGCGATTTCAGCACTTTTATTCTTATTCTTATGCTTGAAAACGTTACTCAATCTCGAATTAAATTCCTTCCAAGACATCGAATGACTGCGTACGTTCCTACCAGCCATTATTTTCACCTTCAGAAAAGGGGCTACCACTTAACTTTTCCATATTAGTAAGTGTTCATAAAATATCTCTCGGTTTGCTTCGTTAGCTTTCTACCCAGTTGTCTACTTGTCTAGTTGCCCCGTAAATAAAGACGCTTACCAAAAATTGAAAGCACCAAGAGTACAGTGTGCAACTGCTTGCCCAAACTGTTCACAATAGTCTGTTACTAATTTACCGTCGCACTTAGACGGAGTTTGTTCAACCGTCTGAATGGATTCTGTAAAGTCGTTCCAGGTCAACAATTATCTGCGAAAATAATGTGGTTGAAGGGTATGTTTGAGGTGGGTTGTGATTTGAGAGAGTGGTTGTTAAGGTTGGCGATAGTAGAGTTCATTGTTGTTAGTTTATTCAAGGTTACAATGTCGAGTTTTAAATTTGTAAAAATGAAATAAAGGAATAAAATTTAGTTTTTTTGATTAATAGACAAATAATTGAACATTTAGGATTGAAAATATTTATTATAAATTATAAATTAAAATTAAATGTATATTATTTAAAAATAAAAATTTTAAAAGGAAAATAATTTTTAAAAATTAAATCGTTTTGGGCTGATAAACATGTTAGACATAAAATTTAAAATTTAATGTAAGAATAAAACACTATCTTAAATAGACAAAAAAAAAAAAAAGTGTCAATAAATCATATTCAAACAATAATTTATGTTTAGCAGTTATCGTTTAAAACTGGAAAAAGAAAACAGATTAAAAAATAAATAAATAAATAAAACTATAAAACTCCAAACGATTTTATAAAAAAAAACAAGTGAAAAAATAATAAAAACTATCGAAATTAAAACGATTTTATAAAAAGTATGAGAATGAAATTTAAATAAACCAGTAAGAATAGTTTGTAATTATATTTAAACAAATCATTAAAACAAATTATTTTAAATAAAATTTTGTAAAAATTTTTTTAATTTTGTAAATTTTAATTTTTTAATTTTGTAAATTTTAATTTTTTTAATTTTGTAAATTTTAATTTTTTTTTAATTTTGTAAATTTTAATTTTTTTTTTAATTTTGTAATTTTGTTTAAATAATTTGTTTTAATTTAATTTAATTATTAATTAAAACAAATTATTTTCAAGAATTATTTTTAAACAATACTAAGAAACCAATAAGAAACGTTGAATGTGTCCAAAAATAAAAACCCTCGTCCCCCAAAAAAAAAAAAAAATAATACCCATCATTTTATGGTAAAAAATATAAAATATAGTTGTATTATTTGTTATTTAAAACTTTAAGACTAATAAATAATTTAAAAATGACATCCGAGTACTTACAATAACTATTTTAAATACATAAAGATGTTTTTTATATATTTTTTAAATAATTTTGGAAAACAAAATAGAGTATAGAGTTATTTCAAAGAAATTTTGAAAAAAAAATAAAAGTTTTTCATTTTTTATTTACATTGTTTGTTTGAAACTAAATATATCTAGCTTCTTTACTGCAAATTGCATTTACCACTACTACTAATATTTTTCAAGTATGGTTGTTTAACCTATACTATGCTTCTCTCCATTGTTTTTTTACATGGGATTATTATTCTTTTCGTTTATCTTTGTTTTTATAAATTTCATTATAAGATTACAATTTGAATCCCTCTACCTAGAATCCGTTTTTTCCTGCAGAAAAGGGTATCTAATAATTTAAAATTATTATAAAATTCCTAATTAGTCCCCTCGTAACAGTTGGGCTGACATGTTCGAAGGTTGACACATAGATGGCTCTACAAGTATTAAATCCATGTCATTTTTTAGTTAGCCCTAACCTTCAAAAGACACGTGCATAAATTTGACAGCTGTTGCACTATTAGTATGTGAGTTATAGCATTTTTAGTGAAGCAACTTCTGTTAGTTTGAAAAAAATGGATAAAAAGGAATTTCGTGTGTTTAATAAAGCATTCCTTTTGGCGAAAAAAAATACTATTGACCAAGGCTTGGCGATCTAACGACTTTGCACCAGAAAATCAACCGTGGAGAAGTGGTTTGCTAAACTTAAACGAGGCGAAATGAGAACCGAAGACGATGCACGCAATGGACGCCCCAAAGAGGCTGTTACCGACGAAAACATCATAAAAAGTTCACAAAATAATTTCTGATAACCGTAAAGTAAAGTTGATGGAGATAGCTGAGACCCTAAAGATATCAAAGGAATGTGTCGGACATATCGTGAATGAATATTTGGGATATGCGAAAGCTCACAAGGGCGTGGCGCGAGCTCACAATCGACCCAAACAACAACGAATGGATGATTCTAAGCAGTGTTTGGAGCTGTTCAATCGTAATAAACCCGAATTTCTGCGTCGATATGTGACAATGGATGAAACATGGCTCCATCATTTCACACCGGAGTCCAATCGACAGTCAGCCGAGTGGACTGCGTGATGAACGCTAAAAATGCTGTAACTCACATACTAATAGTGCAACAGCTGTCAAATTTATACACGTGTCTTTTGAAGGTTAGGGCTAACCAAAAATGACATGGGATTTAATACTAGTAGCGCCATCTATGTGTCAGCCTACGAACGTTTCAGTCGACATGTTATGTTCGTAGTTAATTATGCTTAAATTTGTTGTTTCTTATTTATTCTAATTGCTTACTCCACATTTAATCATGAAATTTATACTCAAGAAGTTAAAAACATACTTCGCACCCATTCCTCATGCATTTTAAGAAGATACTTCTAGGCTGAGGAGTTATTGTCCCCATATCTGCAATAGACAAAACAACAATTCGGCACTTCTTTTCATGATTCGGATAACAAGCCCTTATTGCTCTCATTTGGTTTATCGCTATATAATAATTTTTCACACTAGGCTGGATCGATCGGAAACCTATAATTTAAACTGTTCAGAACCATTAACAAACATCCATGTCACTGCCAGGGTTCAAACCTGAAGCTTATGGTATCAAAGGTCAGAGAGCTAGCCACTTGACCATCAGGTTGTGAAGTACCTTAAACGAAAAGCTAATGGGCTATCAGCAGAATTCAATGCTAAGATCCTTTTAATTTCTGGTTGAATATCTTCAAAACTGTTGGACAGATTCTAATAAAATTCGGTATGCACAATCGGAAAAAAGGGATACTTTTAATAACTTTCATAATTATCATTAGATCATTACATAAAGGAGATGGTTGGAAATGGCGTGATGAGAATTAACTTCATGATACAATGTAGTTGATTTTAAAAATTAATTAACATTGTTTATTAACCGTTAATTCGAAACATTTCCGTTACGGAACCCGATACTTTTTAACGTAATCGATTCATGATGGAATTAGTACATGATAATTTCTTTTGTTAAGATCAGATCGAAAGTTCTGGAGATATAGACGTTCAAAAAATTGACTTCCCAATGTAAAAATGAAACTTTCGCATAATGAACGATATCTCCTTTCTAATTAATATTTTTTAAACATTTTTGCATAAGTGAAAACAAATTTTTTTCCAAAATACAAAACATAATTTTATTCAATTTTGGGAATATTTTTTAAGAAACATTAAATACCTTTATGAAAACAATTGTATGTGTCCTCTGACTTCTTCTAATGTTTAGATCTAAAAACTCTTTTCTGAATAATGTATCTGATGGCGTTCGTTCATATGAATTTCGCTGGAATTTTATAGACGCAAATTTCATTGCTTCTTATAAATAGTAAATAATAAATAATATCTTTCTATAGATAGAATAGATATCTTTATGCATGCAACACATTTTCCGAAATGTTTATAACATAAAATGTACATCTTTTAAGACAGTTTCCGCCAACTCATATAATTCCTTCATTTTTAAACATCATGAAACGTGTTCAACAACGGGAAAATTTTCAAAAAGCATGTTTCTTTAAAATTCCTACTATCAGATATTTGTATTTATAGTTCCTATCCTTTTTATAATCAATAAAGCAGAACCCGTATAAAATAATCCGAAATTATTTAAAAACTTACGCACATAAATATAATGACAGTGCTACACTGACATTAATATTCATATTTCGTAACAGCATAATTAGTGAGTTGAATGCATTTTATGCCAAATGATGCTGAAATCTTAGATTTATCTGCATATTTATGCAGAAAAGTATCGAAATTCATCCGGTTACTTTAAAAAGGAATATCTTTCACAAAGTTGTGACAAATGTGGCTTTATCATTTATTAAAACAGATTCGCTTATGAATATAAAATTCTGAATGCTAAAATTTTTTGCTGGATGTTAATGGGAGCTTTATAATAATCAGATGCCTTTGACTTCAACTGCCCTTGCCAAAATGGGTTCACCTTACATCCAACTTCTATTCTCAGTAGCTCAATTACATGAACCATTATATCTCTCATTCCGCGAAAATCGACGAGGACGAATCGAAAGAAAATTTATGAATTTGTTTTTCTTCTTTTCATTATTTAAGCTGCTACAGTTCTCAGTTCTTGCTTAATTTTTTTTTATAAAAAGCCTTGATTTATAAAAGAAGCTTATAAAAACGGGAATTTATACTGCCAAATTATTTGTATATTTCTAAACAGTTCAGTAATTATTTAACAAAATATTGCTCCAAAATTAGATTTTTCATTTATTCGCCAGAAATGTATAAGATTTATGGAAAATGCAAAATGGTTAAATATTTATAATTAACGAATATGTTTGGTACTGCATGATTATAAAAAAACGTAATTTTTTTTTTTTTTTTTTTTTTTTAAAGAATTGGACAAATATTTTAATGCTATCAACAAGCTCAAAAATTGTTTTATTTTAATAAGCCTTATAAAGAATAAAAAGTTTCACATTCTTCCGCCAATGGCAGTGTGAATCAACGAGGGGTAAATGAAGTGCTTGAGAGTTGCATATCAGTTAATAGGAGCTAATCTTGAAAAATGAGTAGATTCAGTGGAGAATAAGAGAGAATGTTTGCCAGTTTCACGTCAACTGTAAACAATCTATTGGAAATTTTGTAAGGTTCTCAAACATGAAACTGAACGAAAATACTTATTAAAGTTTTTTTGAATTTGACTACATCCTATTTACACATTAAAATCGAAGTCGTAAGACCCTACATAACAGACAACATCCTTCCTCAAATAACCTCAGCCTTCCTAGCATATAGCAATGAGAATCTGCTAGAAGCGTTCATTGCCGTCACTACTTTCAGGAAAGAAATGACACAGGGATATTATTCTGCGATTTACATTGCGAGTGCAAAAATTTCACATCTATATTAAGATTACCTGGTCGAAGTTTTCAAAGTTTTCTACAGTACGACATGCAAATGCGGAAATGTACTCTTTAAAATTCCTCCCGGAATGCAGGATCATTATTTTATCCTCTGTTGATGAGCTGGACATGATATACCTAAACGAAACACGAGCTTGACAAAAAAATATTTTCTTTAATAGTAATTATGAAATAATAGCACATAATTATGTCTTCCTAAATGGCGCAGTAGCCCCATGGTGCCTACTGGCAGATTCCGAAATAGGAGAAGTTTTCTTTTAAGAAGTTGGGTTGTTAGTCTTACGACCAACGCTCTACAATCAAATTAGACCGGGACCTACGGTTTAAATTGAATCCGAGCTACTACAAACATCCATGGCACCGCAGGGACTCAAACCAGAAAGTTGTTCTCCGAGCGCCAGAGCGCTAATTACTGGACCATTATGCTCATATTTATAGCACATAGTGTTTATTAATATAACTTTTGCTAACTCAACTTTGTAAAGGCACGTTGGGCTTTCCGAACTAAGGGGGAGCCCATACACCAAACAGAAATCTTTGATATCTGTGGCGGTGATTATCACGATAAATCCATAAGAAGAAAATTGAGCTAGATGAGGTGAGATGGAAGATGCGAACCATTCAGATGCTACTCTATGAGCTTTCATCTGAAATGGGGTGGTATAAAGTGCGTTGCTGTGATACAGGTTTTTTCATACTATCTATGTAACTATGATTGATTCAATAAGGCCCAGCATTAGAAAAATAACATGAAAAGAAGCTAAAAAAGTATAATGTTAAAAAAAAATATATCAAAATTTATACTGAAAAACGTATTAATTAAAAAACTTATTTTGAATTTAGGAAGAAAAGAACACTAATAATAAATGTACTAAAATTGCCTTGAAAAGTAATGAAAACTGTACAAAAACAAAATAAACCAAAACTGGTGTACCAAATATATTATAAATTTTATGCAACAAATCTATATCTAAAAGGAATATAAAATAAGAAGAGACATTATAAAGAAATAACATTTAAATAACAATTCAGCGTAAGTGTTTAAATTATTTATTAAACTGGAAAACAGAAATAAAAATAGTTTGCTTTTTTAATTAAATTTAAGTTTTAAAATAATTCTGAAATGCATCTCAAAATTGCTTTAAAAATAAATTTTATCACCAAAATGCGTGTTAAAGGAAAAAAGTCGTTATTTGTTATTTTATTACTTTATTACATTTTGCAACAGCATGATTAAACTATCTTCAAATAGGTTTAATTTTAAAAACCTTTGTAGTAAAAGTGTATTGCTATATCTTAACACATCCAAAAAAGGAAATTAATCTAATATTATTAATGAAAAAGTTAATTGGTAGGCAATTAATTACATTATTTTCTACTACCTATCAAAATTAGTAGTCTAAAACTCATTAGTGTGATTAATATCTCAGTTTTATCGTGTTTCGAGTCTATAATGGTAATATTATCTAAAAAATACTGTTTTTAAACTGTTCTAATAAAATGAACTTAACGTACTATTGTAGCTTAGTTAATTATTTTTATCTTCTTGTTCCTGTATTAGTTAAAAGGGTCCTTTTTTATTGTTAAGCGGTGAAAATTTATGAAACGAAGCGTATATTACACTGCCCAAAAGAATTAGGGAATATTGTGATTTTGGGTATAAACTGCGGATGAGAAAAATGTTTTGATGACTGAATATATGAGGTATAGGTGTTGTAAGAAAATAGGAAGAAACAATGAACAGGAATAATTAAATTTTATTGACAATATTTGTCGGTTAACAAATTAAAAATGCACATGTCATGCATATTATACAAACAAGCAAACAAATTTGATTTCGGTGCAGGAGTTTCAATAAGGGGTATGGCTTAAGGGGTGTTGGTCAATGGTGAGGACAGGGTTGTCAAGGAGTTGTAGGTCATAGCTCTGTCAAAAGTATCCCGGATAAAATTTCCCACGTGTTCTATGGGATTTAGGTCTGAAGATAATGCAGGCCAATCCAAGCAGCGAATATATTTTCTCTAAAAGTTGTGCAACAGCTACTGTACTATTAGGATAGCGCTGTCATCCATCAAGAGGAAGCCCAGACTCACAGCACCTTCAAATAGCAAGACAAGTTAGACAAGAGAGCCTCTGTAAAATAGTGGGAAGCACTCAATGGCCAAACCCTGCTTCGAAGGAAGTGAAGTGGAGATCAAATGTAGTTACCAAACTCATGGTAACCACAACCTACCAACCAATCCCTTTCATCTCAAAACTGTTCATTAGGATGATGTTGAGGGCTCATTGCTTATTCCCTACTCGCTCCAGAATCCCTCGTCGAACAAAATCGACTCTCATCCGTAAAGATCACTTGATCTCACTACTGTTGTGTCCAGTTCTTGTGTTCCTGGAAACACAGAAACCAGTGTCTCCGATTAATAGGCTTTAATGGCATACACCGAATTGATCATTGTGCATGTTGATGTTTCTGCAGTATCCCGGTTAGTAGTTTCAGTAATCTGTTTTTTATGCTCCTTGCAATTTCTTACTTTGTTTGTGGCCTGTTTCTTCTTACTAGTAGAACAATATTCCATCCCCCGCTAGTATAATAATACCACCGCCATTATTCCTTGTGTATGACCTAGATAAAATCCTCCTTATGACAACTTTGGACTATCTATGGCTATATCACAGATAACAGCAACTCGATGTTGTTGAGATCATTACCGTGTAATAATTTTCATCAAATAGCATCGTCCATGGGTTTGCACTTTTTGCGATGCTCCTCCCCCTGTATTGTGCCATATATGCACATGCCCCATTGTACCGTTCTCAACTGCATATCTTGATTGATCTTTGGTCCGTTCTGTTATATTGATCCGCTTTTTATGATACTGCCACCATTTCTTGCCTCTTATTTTTCTACACCCAGAGTATTATGTTGCATTTCAAATGAAAGCAAAATTTAAATAGGTATGTAGAATCAAAGTTAATCCATTATAGAAATAAAAAAATTCTATTGATAAGTTTATTCAAAGATAAAAGGAAATTAAAGGAACTCAAAAATTAATTATTAATTTAAATTAGCCATGAAGTTATTTAATGCGACGTATTTAAAGTAAAAATATTATAGATAACGTCTTGGACAAGAATTATTGGTAGTAAAATGTACAATGCTTGTACATTTGCGCTTTGCAGTGAAATATATTATATATTTGTTAGCAGTTTTTGTGGACATTCTAAGCTGTAAAATATCGTAAACTACAAAGCTGAAATACATACAATGCTCGTTATAGTTTTATTGGCATTGCTGAAACGATATATTACTTAAGGTTTTTTTTAAATTTAAGTTTAAATCTCTTATGCAATAAAGAGGAAGTTTCTCTGAAAACGAAATAAGAAAGTCTCATGATAATGTTTTATAATAATCAATCATTCTTTTTTTCGAAACTTTTGCAAGCAATTTTTCTTTTTATTTCTTTGAATTATTTTCTATAGGCACCAGTACCTGTTGAAAATTTTTATGAAGCTGCATTTTTATTCTATCAATTTATAATTCATGTAGAAAATGTACTGGGCTTTTGCAGGACATAATTTTATAACATTTCAGAAGTTTGAATATAATCGTTTTGGTCTAACATCATACTACTTTCACAATATTTATTACTCGCGTAAAAAATAATTATTTCTTTACACTCTTACTTTTGTTCCTTTAATTAGACTTTTATAAGTGCAAAAGTTAAATTTTATTTATTTCCTTCCAGCGGAAAAATATTTGGTCCTTATGGGTTAGTTTATGGGTAAATTTATAAGCTTATTCTTATGGGTAATTTATGGAGATCTGTACAGAGCAACGTTGGGCAACATCCTACAGATTTCTAATTAATACTGGGAAAATAATTTTCGTTAGTAAATATATTTTACTTTCTGGCTAATAATATTTTTCTCAAATGCTTCTAGAATATGTTTGAAGTTCTACAACAAATTTATAAAGAAATAAATCTATTATTAATTATGTTGAAAAGCATTTGATTTTGGGAAGGTTATTGCAAAGCATAATAATATTCCTTGACTTGCGCGAACACGAAATTATGCAAATATTCTTTATGCCATTTTCTTAACATATTCTGCTATTATTTTTGCTTTACTGAATAAATTCTAGAGGTTTACTGTAGAAGCCAACTTGTGTTCCAACTAATTTGTATGTTCTAAGAGTTACTCATTAAAAAAACTTTAGTTCATTTTTTATTCTCAGCTACAACTCTAATTATTATTGTTTATTCCTAATATTTTTTATTAATTTCCATCAGATGTGTTTATTTATTTTTCTTTCAAATTTGACACATAAATGCCATTTATTCTAGTGTATTTTGATGGCGTAAAATCTTTCAATCTTTCTCAGCTACAAACTCTAATTATTTATTGTTTATTACTAATATTTTTTTTATTAATTTCCATCAGATTTATTTTTCAGATTTATTTATTTCCATGATTTATTTATTTATTTTTCTTCAATTCCGACA
>BPLR01013484.1:0-78225 GCA_021605095.1 Caerostris extrusa | reverse complement strand
TATTAGCCACCTAGGATGCATACCAGGTGCATAAAGGGGAGAGTAAATCTATTGCTGCACCCATCGTTGTTGAAGTTAAAACAACAGGAAAATTTAAATTATCCATACACTTTGACTCATTTATCCTATATATAATAATTTCTTTTTATTCTTTCTTTTGTATTTATTGATTTAAAACATTTAATATACTAAACTTTTAATGTATAATTTCCATGTATGACACTGATGTATAGAGAATAAAAATTCATAATTGGAATTTTTATCACAAATGATAAAAATATTTATTTTTAACAATTTAAATAATATTAATATTTCTCTTTGTAAGTAATAAAATTGTAATTATTATTATTATTATTATTAGAGGATTATAATTTTTGGTGGCTGTGAATGGTTACACACATTACAACTTCAATAATACTTGCATTCTTATTACAACATAATCATTACATGCTCATTACAACTATAATAGCTCACACTCATTACAACATTAATAATAGGTTACATGCTAAGAATAGCTACTTTAACTTGTAACTTTCTATGTGCTTTTTAAATTACAGATGTTTGATCAACATTAAAACACCAAATTTTCAAAATAAATATTTAATAAAATATATTGTTTCCTATTTTCTAATAAAAATGCATTGATTCAGATTGTTTCTATTTTAAATTTAGTATCTGAATGAACATTTTATTTTTAAAGCAAACGATAGTAATACATTTTTGTTTATTTTTACAATTATATTCAAATCATTTTAAATCTTGCCTCACTGATCGTATATTTATTCAACGCATCTAGACAAACAAATACATTTAATATGGGAATCAATATCACAGCAATGATATACTAAAACTTCTATTGATATAAAAATTCAACTGTTTATGGATTTATTTTTATATAAATAAATTCCTCTGTTATTTATTGATCATTATTTTTATTATTGAGATTAATGTTTTTAACTGAAACATTTAAGGGTTTCGTTTTGTGATTGATCTTTTTGTATTTTTTTTTACAAAAAGCAATCATATCCTTGATAAATAATTGACGGAATAAAATCCCTCGGAAATTTCAAATATCAGTTGTTCCCATTCCTGTTCGGCATCTTCTATTGTGTATTAAATTGGAGTATTTTAATGAAAAAAAAAATATGTCTTTATTTTGATAGGAATGAATGTATACTTTTAAAACTCTCAAAAATAATATTGAATTACAAATGTGAAACATTGTTTGTCCTGTTTATTAATTTTTTTAATTTTTTTTACCAATAAAAAAAATTATTATAAGAATAGATCATCATATAAAAATTGTTGCGTCAAATCTATTTAAAAAATTTATTTCAAAAGAGGAGTTCTTTATTGTTTACTGATAATAACATCATTATCTAAACAAATATACAATAGATTAATTTTATCATCATCCATTTTTATAAATTAATTAGATATATATCCATGTTTATAAACATATAAAAGGTCCTATATTTTTAAGTTAAAGATTACTTTTTAATAAACAATCTTTATTAATATTTTCAATAATAAAACTAATGCTGAACTTAATCTAAACAAAATAAATATTTTGAGATTTTGTAAATACAATTTTTTTATTGTTTTTTTACATATTCTTGTTGCTCATAAATTTAACTCTATTTAATTTGACTTTTTCATATTGTGTCTTATTCAATTACATACCAGTATCTCTTTAACACATATCATATGTATTCATATTGTTGTTACTTTTAACATTAATTAGTTTTAACATTTACTTAACGAAGGTTATTGAAGAAGAATATTGAAATTCAATTTCAGTTTTCAAAATAATGATTGTTTTCAACTTGTACTGAATTCATTACTAAAAAATACGTTTCTAAAAGGTATACAGATATAAAATATTGTGATTATTATTGTATATTATTATACTTAAATAATTTGATTCGAATTGATTTTAATTCAAAATCAAAATAAATTAATCCATCAAAAATTTATTAGTTTGTAAAAAATTGATCATAATCAGTACAATTGTTTTTAAAAATATTTTTGATTCTTTAGTCATGGTTCATGTATGTCACGAACATTCTATTTATGGAAATTTTCATTTGAATCTCGTAATTTAATCCGTAAGTAAATCCACAATTGAATCTCGTACGAGTGAACACCCATAAAACTCCCATTAAACACTTGGAATCTTGGAATCTAAGCATACCGTATAAATATAAATTTTCTCGTTTGTGATTCTCTTTCATGTGACTGCAACAGACGCCACAAACGGATTCATGCCCGACACCTCCTGCAAGCTAACTTTGTTAACACAGTCACAAATACAGGCCCAAGGTACAAATACAAATCCTGGCAGGTTCAGGTAAACACAGGCACAGGTACAAATCCTGGCGGTGGCAGGGATGTTTTGTTAGTGGTCCACACCCCACATTAAACTGTAGGTCCCTGTCTAATTAGCCTAAAGTGTGCAAAAAATGACCTTAGAGCGACAAACCAAACTAAAAACAAGCTAGCTTTTCATTTGTCCACGACTCGAACCTACAAAAAAGACAATAATTTTTAGAAAATATTTTAAATTAAAATTACATTAAAAATAAATGTCACAAATACTTTAAAATTGATGTTATTAATATAATAGTCCCTCTACGAAACGTTTAATTATTAAACATTCATTTTACTGAGAAAAGGAGTTTTCAAAATGGATTTATCTTAAATATTTTTGTCTCTGTTTAGATACTTTGCTTAAAAAAATTGTTATTTTCAGTAATCGCTTCCTTTTTAACAACATACAACTTCCTCATTGATTCCAAATAATTAACACTGAAAACCAATTTCGTCTGCAAATCTGTACCTTCTTGAAAACGAAAGCAACCCAAATCCAATGTCCTACACAGCCCTCTTAATGAAACCTTTCACCAATGAAACGCCCTATAGTATAATGAGTGCCATACAAGAACCGTTTCTCCATCAGCTAAACCTCCTTTATACTAAAAGGAATTAATTACTTCCAATTCTAAAGACATTTTGATCTTGAATGCTCAGGTAATATAACCTCAATCTTCGAATAATAATGAAAACAAATCGATTCCTTGTGGATAGGCAAGTTGGCACCATTTATCCCTCGTCTGCCGAGATCCAGCCTTTATCCCCAACACCAAAGGGTTTTCTGAAGGAGTTGATAGAATGATTTCCAGTGCAGGGGGACATGATCCCCCTTTTGCCAGGCATCCTAATCCACGACCCTAACAATTGGACACGGAGAAAATGAGTCTTGTTGTCCTCATTTGGTCCCCAAATGAGGTCAAACTCCGAAGACGTGGTTAATTGCAGAAGTCATTAAGGTAGTCGATTTGAAGGGACTTGGAAAAGTGAGAGATAAACAATGCTGGATTACTTTTTTTAAGTAATTGATTTTTGACAAAAGTATTTCATTTTACTTTGATAATAAAGGAGATAAAGTAAATCCATTATCTTTTTTCATCCCTCTAACAAATGAAAAACTGAGGATGATTAAAATAATAAATAAAATTTCCAAATGAATATAATGTCCACTCTACAAATCGTTTTAGTATTGAACATTTATTTTAGAGTAAAAAAAATTTTCATAAGTTATTTTTTGTCTCTATTTGGATACTTTCCTTAAAAATATTGTTATTTCCATTAATCATTCATTTTTTTAATATGTACAAATAATAAAATTCGAACTATACTTCTAATTCCAACCAAGGTATATATTACTAAAATAATAAACAATTATTATAAAATTAATATGACATCGCATGTTATATAAATATAAACAGCATTCAGTTTATGGAAAATGTTATAAACTGTTATTGTTTAAAGTGCAAAAGTCGTTAAGGTAATCTGTTATACTTTAACTCATATAATATAGCTCTACAACTACAACTCTTATACTTTACCTATACAATTATATAACATCCTAAAATAAAATTCCTTTAGCAATTTACAAGAACAACAACTAAACCAATTACCACACATAAACTACTAATTTGTTTCTATCCTTCAATCATAGGTGACCAAATTGTAGTGAAAAGCAAAAAGGCATTCAATTCGGAAAGATATATACGAGGTCAAAGGATATGTGTCCCCAACAACCTCTTCAAACACAATCACAAATATCCGCACTCGTTAATGGCGACATTCACTCCCATTTAAAAGCCAGGCCGTGTATTGAATCATCCCCAGTCTCAGGTGCGCGGTGGCACGACAGACCATTGAAGTGAGTGCTTTCCAAATCAGGCCGCAAACTTCGAGGGCAGCTCTGAGCATCCCTGGTGTAGTTAACTGGAGTTCCGGCAACACCGACCCAACAAAGATCATTATTTAAGATTTTAGCCGAAAGAAATGCAAGAGTTCATCAAGAATTCCCCAGAGTAGAGTTTCGAGAGCGCTTGCGTTAGGAGGGCTTAATAGCCGCGGTGCGTTATTTTAAAGTACTTTCGGGGCCGTTTGTTTAAGAATGCGTCTGTTGGATTCATGCAGGGGGAAGACGAGGATTGGCGTCAGGGGTGTTATTACGGGGGGTGTTTGCATGCAACGCGTAATATCTTCCTCGTTGTTAGAGTCGTTTACGGATAGATTACGGGGGGATTTGCTAAGCTTTTGCGGAAGAGAAGTTTTTGGTAATTTCCTCTCCTCTATCTCTTTGGGTAGAAACCTCTGAATGGGGAGATAGTATAAACATTGAGAGAAATGCGTATTTTGAAGTAATCAGCTGAGTTTTCGCAGTCTTATTTGAGTAATGTCTGTTTAAACGTTGTTTCTCGTACACAGATTTAATTGGGTGGCTGTTAGTTCTCACAGAAATGAATTGGATATTAATGGTGTAAAAATACGGGAAAAAGGATGAATAAACAAATATATTTGTAATTCTGCATTTAATAATTAAATGATTTATAATAAACTTTGTTTTTGCATAATGATTTTTAACTATAAATGATGCAGCGTTATTAAGGAATTGATAACCCTTTTAAACCTATTATTGTTTTGTTTGAATCTGCTTAATCAATGTTCTTCATTATCAGGAATAGAGCACTGCGCATTATCTTATTTGCACATTATCAGGAATAGAGCACTAATGGCTCAGCAATATAGAAATGAGATCCTCAAACCTATTGTGGTCTTTCATGTTGCAGAAAACGTGGATGAATTCATTCTCATGGATTATAACGTCAAGCGACATCGTGCTCAGCTAGTTTGCAATTTCCTATTCGACGAAATAATAATACTTCGTATTGATTTGTCTGCATATTTCCCGGACATGAATCAATAGACCATGTTTGAGACATTCTAGCGAGAAGGATTGCTTGTTGCTTATCACCCTCAAAAACTATTCAACAGTTGGAAATCTCTCTTGTGAGTGAGATAGAATTTCTCCATGATTCCATGTCTCGTATGTGTACGGTTTTTGCTTTCAATAACGGGAAACCATATCCCTTATTGAAATTCATTTGTATCCGAAATATCTCATTTTTTGTTTATTTGTATGCCATGCACGAATTGGGCATTTTTTGTTTACGGACAAATATCGTCAATAAAAGTTGATTATTCTTTTCCGTTCCTTCTTCTTCTCATATCTTATATTACTTTTACACCATATATCAATCACCGAAGTATTTCTTCATCTGCGGTACATGCCCAAAATCATAATATAGTCTAATTGTTTTTAGCAGTGTAGTTTCTTAACATCTTCCACCCATCTCAAAATTTTCTCTTATGCTTTCGAAGTGTTTTATATTTACAATAGGGCAGTCTTATTTAATAGTGATTTTAAACAAGAAGGTTATTTTTTATCCACTTGTAAATATTTGTGACACATCTTTTATGAAGATATTTGATTAATTTTCTTTTATAATTAATTATGTGTTATTCCTTGGTCAAAAATGTCTCTTATGCTATAAAACAACACATATTTACTTACCTACCAACAATTCTGTACAACGCCAAATCCATTACAAATTTGACATTTTTGGAAAATGACTTAAATGTCTAATTTCTGGTCTTTCATGTCTTCTGGCATTTTATTTTGATTCTAATTTACTTTATTATTTAAAATAAATATTCTTTTTGTAGACAATCCTTATATCTACAGTTTACATTACTTATGTAGATTATATTATGTTATACTATGTTAATTATATTATACTGCTTATATTACTTATAAACTTATTGTAATTGTGTAAAAATTATAAATATAATAAATATAATATGACTTTATATTTTCTTTGAGGAAAACTTGATCAACAAAAGAGCAATATGTGGAATGAAGGTTAAAATATATATCTGTATATTGTAGATATAGAAAGCAGAAAATAACAAGCTAGCAACGATCTTTTTTTAAACAGGCTTCCTTATTACAATTATTCAAGAGCAATACACTTATGGAAGCTACATAATATGACTTATTAATCTCAAGGAAAGCTATTTGTCCCAACATCCGGAAAGGAATTGCACTCTATTCCCGAAAGGTGAGAATGGTGAAATCCTACCGAAACACAGTTTTGTAGCCAATTTTAAAGCTTTAATTAGTAAGTGCATTCTACTGAAAATTATTAGTGGCTTTCTGTTTTTAATTTTATGTCACTCTTGTCTTAATTTAGTTTTTGAAATTTTAATATATCTATATAGATATTATAAACTAAACCTAACTGTTGAAGCCTGGTAAATAATTGAAGTAATGTTTAATTTCTTACCTCAAACTTTTGAATTTATATAATGATCGGCGAGCAGTATAGTATAAGGAATTTTGATTTTTGCAACATTTTTAAATGTGGTTGAAGATATTTTTTATTTCCAATGGCAAGTGTAAAGGACAAACCGCTATGAGATTAAAGAAAAAAAACAGTGTAAACACACTCAAGAACAAAGAAAACAATAATAGAAAAAGTCAATGTCTCATCAGCAAATTTCTAGCTCTCCAATATCTTTTCACCTCGGAGTCCCCATGCAAAGCCGGACATCCTGCTATGGGGTGCATGCCCATTATCTCGTCTTCCCCACAGGCAAGTTGCCTCTATGATTGCAAAAACATCAACATGTAGCTGGCAAGGAAATGTTGAATCTCAACTTTCTTAAATGGGGACAGGTTGTCCGCATTCCATTGTGGACATTCAGCCTACACGAAGTCTAACAAAGGTGATCAGGCTTGATGCCTTGCTGCATGCCGATAGTAGTAGATCTTTTTGCCTTTTTAGGACGTTACCATGGTGCATCACAAGGAGGTAGATCTACTGTCGCACCCATCGCGATTGAAGATATAACAATAAGAAAATTTAAATTATCCATACACTTTGACTCATTTATCCTATTTATAATAATTTCTTTTTTATTCTTTCTTTTGCATTTATTGATTTAAAAATTTTAATGTATAACAATTTCCATGTATGAAACTGATGTATAGACGATAAAAAAATTATAATTGAATTTTATCACAAAAGATAAAAATATTTACTTTTAACAATTTAAATAATATTAATATTTCTTTCTATCTAATAAAATTGCAATTATTATTTTTATTATTATTATCAGAGGATTGTAATTTTTGGTTCATATGAATGTTTACACTCATTACAACTTTAATAATAATTACATACTCATTACAGCATAATAGTTGCACACTGATTACAACTTTAATGATAGTTAATTGCTAAGAAAAGTTACTTTAACTTTAATTAACTTTATATATACTTTTACGTTACAGATGTTTAAACAATGTTAAAACACAAAATTTTCAAAATAAATATTTAATAAAAGTTCTTTTTCCAAATAAAAATGCATTATTTCAGAATGTTTCTATTTTTTTAATCTGGTATCTGAATGAAATTTTTATTTTTAAGGCAAATGACAGTAATACATTTTGTTTATTTTTTTTACAATTATATTCAAGTCATTTTATATCTTGCCTCTCTGATCTTAAATTTATTCAACTCATCTAGAAAAACAAACACATTTAACATGGGAATCAGTATCACTGCAAAGATATAAAAATTTATCTATTTAATGATTAATTTAAAAAAAAAAAACCAGTATTTCTCTCTTATTTATGGATCATTATTTTTATTATTGAGATTGTTGTATTTTTTACTGAAAACATTTAAGTGCTTTATTTTGTGATTGTTCTTTTTGTATTGTTTCTTTTCAAAAAGCAATCATATCCTTAATAAAGCATTGACGAAATAGAATCCCTCGGAAATTTCAAATATCACTTGTTCCTATTCCCTGTTAGACATCTTCTTATGTATAAAAATTATGTACTTTAATGAAAAAAAATGTCTTTATTTTGATAAGATTGAATGTGTACTTTTATAACTCACAAAACAATAGTAAATCGCAAATGAAAAATTGTTTGTTCTGTTTATTCAAAAATTGTTTGTTTTACTTACAAAAAAAAATTTTATGAATAGATTATCATATAAAAATTGTTGCATTAAATATATTTGTAAAATATATTTAAAAAAAACTGCATTGTTTAAAGATAATGACATTATTATGTAAACAAATTGACAAGAAATTAGTTTGATTATCATCAATTTTTATAAATAAATTAAATTCAATAGTTTAATGTGTTTATATTTTAAGTGAAAAATTAAATTTAATAAACAATACTTTTTAATATTTTCAGTAGTTATTATAAATGCATCCAGATAAAATATTTATTAACCATACATACACATTATCCATATACTTTGATGCATTTATAATATATATAATAATTTCCTTTTTTACCTTCTTAATGATTTAAAACTTTTAATGTCTAATAAATGGAATTTTTATATAGGCATGATGTTTAGAGAATATAAAATTCATAACGGGAATTTTTATCACAGATGATATAAAATATTTACTTTTAATAATTTAAATAATATTAATATTTCTTTTGTAACTAATAATTATTATTATTATTGGACGATGATAATTTTCGGTTGATGTAAATGGTTAAACACACATGATAACTTCATATGTTTAAACATTACTACGTGCTTTTACTTTATACGAATGTTTGCACAAAGTTAAAACACCAAATTTTCAAAATAAATATTTAGTAAAAGGTACTTCTTCCTAATAACAATGCATTGTTTCTTAATGTTTCTATTTTAAATCTAGTATCTGAATGAACATTTTATTTTTAAAGCAAACGACAGTAATACATTTTTGTTTCCATTTACAATTATATCCAAGTCATTTTAAATCTTTCCCCTCTAATAGTATATTCACTCAACTCATCTAGACAAACAAATATATTTAACATGGGGAATCAGTATCACTGCAAAGATATACCAAAACTTCTAATGAAATAAAAATTCATCTATTTGGGGATTTAGTTTTGTTTATAACAACAAAATTTCTCTCTTATTTGTGGATCATTATTTTTATTATTGAGATTGCTGTATTTTACTGAAACATTTAAGTGTTTCATGTTGTGATTGTTCTTTTTGTATTGTTGCTTTTTCAAAAAGCAATCATATCCTTGATAAAGAATTGACGGAATAGAATCCCATAGAAATTTCAAATATCAGTTGTTCCTATTCCCTGTTCGGTAACTTCTATTATGCATCAAAATGGGGTACTTTAAAGAAAAAAAAAGTATTTATTTTGATAATATTGAATGTATACTTTTATAATTCATAAAATAAGAGCAAATCACATACGTGAAACAATGTTTGTTCTGTTTATTTATTTTTTTAATTTTCTTTTACTGACAAAAATGTTATTATATGAATAGATTATCATATAAAAACTGGAGCATCACATCTATTTGAAAAAAATATATTTCAAAAGAGCTGTATTGTTTACAGATAATGACAACATTATCTAAACAAATTGACAAAAGATTAGTTTCATTATCGGCAATTTTTATATGTAAATGTGATAAATATCCATGTTCGTGAACATACGTAATTCAAAAATTAAAATTAGCTTAATGTGTTTAGATTTTAAGTGAAAAATTAAATTTAGTGAACAATCTTTTTTTTAATATTTACAATAATAAAGAGAATACTCCAATTAATCTGAAATTTTAATATTTTGAAATTTGTAAATACTATTTTATTCTTATTTTATTTAGATTTTGGTTGTCAATAAATTTAACTCTATTCAATTTAACTTTTTGTGTTATACAATTACATACCGGTATCACATTACACATGGATTTTGTATTATTTTGTTGTTATTTTTAACGAATTTAAAAGAAGAATATTGAAATTTAATTTTAGTTTTAAAAATAATGTTTTTCTTTTCAATTTGTTCTGAATTCATTATTAAAAAATATATTTCTAACTTGTATATATAACAATATTGTGAGGTATCAATAAATATTGTTAAAACTAATTTGATTTTTAATTCATTCGAATATATTTTAATTCAAAATAAAAATAAGTTAATTCATCAAAAATATATCAATTGGTAAAAATGGCTTGAATTGATAAAAATAATTACAATTGTTTTTAAAAATATTTTTACACATAAGTCGTGGAAATTGTACACCACGAACATCCTATTGGTGGATTGATAGAAGGATACTAAATTTTGGGATATCATTAAGGGATAAAACCCGTTGGGATCATCTTTCAAGTGACTGCAACGAACTCAACGGCAGAATTAGTGCTCGCCACCCCCGCAAGCTAACTTTTAGGACCAAGGCTTCAGGATCGAATCCTGGCGGTTTCATGGATGTTAGTAGATCGGAATACATGTTAAACTGTAGTTCACTATCTAATTAGACTGAAGTGTGATAAAGTGACCATAGAGTGACAAAAAAAAAACTGAAGCAAACTAACTTAGCATTCACAGGTCGAATCCTTAAAAGAGACTATAATTTATAAAAAATTTTTAAATTCAAAGCATATAAAAATAAATGTCATAAATGTTTTCAAATTGCACTTACGAATATAATGCTCCCTCTACAAAAAGAATTTTTTTATTGAACGTTCGTTTTATGCTCCCTCTGCAAAAAGATTTTTTTTGAACGTTCATTTTATGCTCCCTCTGCAAAGATTTTTTTTTGAACGTTCGTTTTATGCTCCCTTGCAAAAAGATTTTTATTGAACGCTCGTTTTACTCAGAAAGGAATTTTCAAAAGTGATCTTATCTTAGATAAAACCTCTTTTTGTCTCTGTTTAGATACTTTCCTGAAAAAAATATTGTTATTTTCAATGATTCCCTCTTTATAACTACATACAACTTTCCCATTGATTCCAAATAAATACTGCTGAAATCTAATTTCGTCTGCAAATCTGTACCTTCTTGAAAACGAAAGCAACCCAAATCCAACATCCTCTTAATGAAACTCTTTACCAATAAAACGCCAAATAGTATAATGAGTGACTTAAAAGAACCGTTTCTCCATCAGCTAAACCTCCCTTTACACTAAAAGGAATTAATTACTACCGATTCTAAAGACACCTCGATCTTGAATGCTCAGGTAATACAACCTCAATCTTCGAATAATACAGAAACTAAATCGATTCCTTGTTGATAGGCAAGTTGGCACCATTCATCAGTCGTCAGCTGAGATCCACCCTTTATCTCCAACCCCAAAGGGTTTTCTGAAGGGAGTTGATCGAATGATTTCCCCCATAATCCCCCACGCCAGGCATCCTAATCTACGTCCCTAACAAATAGACGCGGGGAAAATGAGTCTTGTGTCCCCAAATGAGGTCAAGCTCAGAAGACATGGTTAATTGCAGAAGTCGTTAAGGGGGTCGATTTGAAGGGATTTGGAAAAAGAGAGTGTTAAACAATGCTGGATTACTTTTTAAGTAATTGTTTTTTTATAAAGAATTTCATTTTACTTTACCTCCGTAATTATGCTTTTGCATCCCTCTAACAAATAACATGGTGGAGATTAATATTTAGATTAGAGATTGATATTTACAATCTGAAGACTTTAATTATAAAAATAATAAATAAAATTTCCAATTATGGAATTGCAAGAAAACCATTGAATTTTAAGTTTGATAAAAATATATGATACTATGCAACTAATACAAGCGTAATTGAAATTAAAGATATACGATAGAAAAAGAATAAACAATGATTATAAACATAATATGAAGATATGACATGTCATGTTATATAAATATTAAATGCCTTCAGTTGATGGAAAATGTTATTGTTTAAAGTGCAGAAGTCGATTGTTTAACAAACAATGCTGGATTGCTTTTTAAGCTATTGCTTTTTGATAAAGTATTTTGTTTTCCTTTGATTTAATTTGCTTTCTTCCGCATGTTTTTGCATCCCTCTACCCAAATAGTAAGGTGAGGATGATGAAAATAAAAAATAAAATGTTCAACTATGGAATTGTAAGGATTCGTTGAATTTTAAATTTTAAACAAATATAATAGAACACTATGTAACTAGTATAAGCTAACTAATATAAAAATAATATGAAAATATGACATGGCATGTTATATAAATAATAACAGCCTTCAGTTTATGAAAAATATTGTAAAATGTTAATGTTTAAAGTGCAGAAGTCAATTTGAAGGGATTTGGAAAAGAGAGTGTTAAACAATGCTGGATTACTTTTTAAGTAATTGCTTTTTGATAAACTTCTAACAATGTAAAATCAAGACAGTTTAAAATATGAGCTAGTGATGATTGATCAGTCCTACATAAGGTGCAGGACCCACAATCTTCTGCCATTATTCATAAAAGAGGAAAAATTAGAGCATTTTGATTCACTGAGGATTAAAAATTTCAAAAAGGATAAAATATATGGATTTTATTACCATTTAAAATTATCAGATAAAGAAAACATTTTCTGGAATGGCTGACTCTTTAAACACTATTAACCACCAGAGACTTTGTTGTTGTTGTTTCTAATCCTCGATATGGTCTAGCTATTAGACCAAATCCATCAACGTCTAAAAGTCCAAGAATAGAAGAGGGTGGGATTTCTCAAGTGTCCTCTGGTGAAACGTGATAAGCAAGTATGTTGGCTTCTATGGAACCACAAAAGCAGGGTACCAGCAGAGAGATCTCTTTGTGTGCCAATCATGTAATGAGGGACATTCCAGAGATCCTTAATTGCTTTTCTGAAACTCAGAGAATACCTCACAATATTTGTTTGATTTTGTTTATCATTCATTGAACAACCTGATTGTAGAACCCCATAATGTTGATAAATGAAATTTGCAATTATAAGAACCTTGTAAATTCTCATAATTTTTTTCTGTAGCATTCCCTATATATATAAGTTTTCTCTGGTTTTCATAATATTTTATATAGATTTATTATTATCAAGTGTGATGTTTTTAGTAGTATGAGCTCCACAAAAGCCTCAAATTACAAGGAAAGAAAAATTAATCACGCTATTTTAATTATGGATTGTTTAACACTAATTTACCACACATCGCTTAAAATTGACATGAAATATATATTTCGCTATGGTAAACGATTTAGCAATATAGAATAACTTACTTTGTATTTCCTTTTGAATCGAATTTTTGCAAATTACTGTCTCAATTTTCCCAAAATAGTTTCTACGGATCAGGATGTTCATAAAAAGTAATTGAACTATCACTTAAGGTTATTTATTCAAGTTCCATTGACAAAATAAATGATAAAAAACACGTTCACTCAAGATTGATACATTTATGTTCATTATAAGTGTTTTATGCATATTTATTTACAAAATAATTGAATAATTATTATAAACATGAATTCAGTATAAATATTAATGTAAAAATTGTCATAAAAGATCGTCTGGTGAAAGCAAAGACAATTTTTTTTTTTCAAACTGAAAATTCGATTTTTTAATATAGGAAAAATTATTTGGAATTCTTTTTAGAGTCTTATCTTCAAGATTGCGGCTATGTGTTTTGTTTTTACATTATGTTCTATAATGTATGCGTATATATATATATATATATATACATATATATATTATACCATCCGACCACATTTTTTTTATTTTATCAAAATAATATAAGTTCTTATATTCATCATTATAGGAAATGAAACCATTTGCCATTGGAAAAATTATTGTTGTGTTTTATTATATTTATTTTATTTTTTGTATATTATTTAACATTTTTTATGCTTTTTATTGTATTATATAACACTTTCTATCCTTTTGTATATTGTATAACACTGCATAACACTTTTATGCTTTTATGCTTTATATTGCGTTATGATAATTTCTGTAAAACAAACATATATTAAAAATACCATTCAAACATTACATACTGCCAATTTCAGACAATCAGTCTTCATTTCATTATCACAAAAACTGATACATCATTCTGCAACAAAGCACCCCACAGAAGACTGCTCCAAGAGAATTGCAAAGAAGGAAGCCAGGGATTTACCCAGCGGATCGAAGAAGAAATCCTCTTCTATTGATGATATCCCGGCAGAGTCATGTTTGCATTGTTATCCTTTTCTCCAGCAGGCCTCTTCATTACGTGTTCATTAGAATGAATGAACACTTCCACGTACGTGTTGATCTTGGACAATAGCAGATCCCGAGCAAAATAAGTCGGCGGAGAAAAGGCGAAATTGGATGAAAGGACTGCAAGTCTCTGGAAAGAGGTGCGAAATTATTTTTAGCTTTTGGTGCTTTTACAAACAGAGAAGAAGGGACTGTTATTTATGGATGGAGAGAAATTTAAAATTAATAATTGAAGATTGCAGTCCTTGCAATGACAGTGTTTGTAACTTTGGAAATTTCATTATTCATTTTATCTTATGAAAATGAAAGTCTCATTGCTTTTGTTTTCAAATATGGGATGCTTTTTTTTGTGATCTTTTGACAAAGAATAGGAAATATGGAGCAGATGCATTGTTAGCCTGATTGCACTATAGAGAGACCTACTGTACTGACATCATCTCTTTAAGGAAGTGAAATTTAACATAGATTTATAACTCATGGTGTTATGGTAATGAAGCTATGCTTATAAATCTATTTTGTGATTATAGCTCAATTACATTTATAAAAATCATTTTAAACTCACAATTATTTTTACTTTCTGTACCTAACCATAAGGATTGTGTCCTCATTATCAATTTTTGTGATAAGTATTTTGAAATAAGGGTAAAAGAAACACTATTTCAAAGAAACATTATCCATCATATTAAAGTTAAAAAAAAAAGAACTACATATAGTATATATTTACAAAGTAAGGCAGCCAAATGCTAAATTGTTAATATTTTGAAAAGCAAATATTAATAAACTAAAATAAGTATTAATAATATTATATTTCAGTATTTCCTTCTCTTGTATCTTTGTTGAAGCCAAATTATTTCATTTATGTGTGTTTTTTGTTCACGCCATAGTCAACGTATAACGTCATTAGGGAAAAATTGCAAACCTGAATGGTACATTTTTCATACACAGTAGCGTCAAGCACCATAATTGATTTTGTGTATTAAAAAGTGCAGTATTGCAAAAAGTAAAAAAGTAAAAGTAAAAATGCAGTATTTTTAATATTCTTGTATTCAAATTTTGCGTTATATGACGTTATGCATATGTCACTGCTTATGGGAATTATTTGCAATAGCTCCCTCTACCACTTATATTTGGAACTATTTTTTTCTTTATCTTGTCATACAAAATTCAGTACCATTACAGCATATTTTTAATATAACTGTATTCATACAGCATATTATCTTTTATATTATTAAAATCCAATCGGATTAAAAAATATTTGTTGTGACTTAATAAGTAAAAATTAGTTTTTCTTAAAAATGCACTTTTTCTCTTATTTTCCACTATGATAAACTCAGGACAAATTTCTTCAAATGAATAAAAACAAAACAACTGCTACTACAATTTATACACTATAACTGTACAGCAACTACTACAATTACAACTCATATACTATAACTCTACTACTACTACAACTACAACTCATATATTATAACTCTACTACTACTACAACAACAACTCATATATTATAACTATACAACTATAACATATGACATCCTAAGATATAAATCCTTTAAAAACTTACAAGAACAACAACTAAAACAATTACGAAATAGAAAACTACTAATTTGTTTCTATCTTTGAATCAGAAGTGGCCAAGATGACGAGAAAAGCAAAAAGGCATTCAATGCCGAACGTCATAAACAAGGTCAAAGATGTGTGGCCCCCAACAACCTCTGCAAACACAATCACAAATCTCCACTCGTTAATGGAGACATTCACTCCCATTTAAAAGCCCGGCCATGCTTTGAATCATACCCAGCCTCAGGTGCGCGGCGGCAGACAGACCATTGAAACGAGTGCTTTCCATATTGGACCGCCAACTTCGAAGGCAGCTCTGGGCATCCCCGTGCAGTTAACTGGAGTCCGGCAACACCGACCCAACAAAGATCATTATTTAAGCTGTTAGCCGAGAGAAATGCAAGAGTTCATCAAGGATTCCCCAGGAGTAGAGTTCCTGAGAGCGCTTGTGTTAGGAGGGGCGTAACAGCTGTGGTGTGATGTTTCAAAAGTACTTTCGGGGCCGTTGGTTTAAAAGAATGCTTCTGTTGGATTCTTGCCAGGCGGAAGACGGGGAATGGCGTCAGGAGAGTGATTGCAGGGGTGTTTGCTTGCAACGCCTCATATCTTCCTTGCTGTTAGAGTCGTTTACGGAAAGATGATTGGGATTTGTTAATGTTTGTGGAGAAGAGAGTTTTTGGTAATTTCCTCTCCCGGGAAACCTCTGAATGGTGGAAGGTGGTATAAACATTGAGAGTAATGCATATTCTGAAGTAAATCAGCTGAGTTTTCACAGTCTTATGTGAGTAATGTTTGTTTTTAAATGTTGTTTCTCCCTTACAAAGATTTTATTGGGCAGCTATTAGTTCTCACAGAAATTAATTGGATATTAATGGTGTAAAAATACTGAAAAAAAGTGGATGAAGCTAATAAAAATACTTTATATTTGTGTATTTAATAATGAAATTAGAGAGATAAGAGTTTAAGATATAGATAGATTTCCTATTTAAACCTAATATTGTTTTATTTCAATCTGCTTTTAATCAATTTTCGATTATGCAGGTATTTATATCGCGGCCTGATTCCTAATTGGTTACCGCACTGGTCTTTTGGTGTTTCAGGTTCGAATACAAGCGGTGTTATGGATGTTTGTGAATGATTCCGACTCCACGTTGTTGTAGCCCTCAGTCTAAGTATTCTAAAGTGCACATAAAATGGCCCTAGAACCACAAACCAAACCAAACTTCGCAAATTTTAATATATATGAAGAATATATATGAAGAATGATATATATGAAGAATGATATATATGAAGAATGATATATATGAAATGATATATATTTTAATGATATATTTTAATGATATATACGTTAAATACTTTGCTTTTAACCTATGAATTTAACCTATTTTAAAGATTGATAGGAGCATTCCTATCAATCTTTAAAAACATCATTTTTTAACAGATTATATTGTTAAAAATTTAAATAATTTAATTTTTTAATTACTGTTATTACGAATGTTTAAGAAAATAAATTTTCAGGTTTGACATCTGACAAACTGACGTTTTAACATTAATAACTTCTATACAGACGAAATGAATAATATTATAATTATTACTATTACAACATATATACTATAACTCTACAACTATAACTCATAAAAACATCCCTAAAACATCCCAATTCATTTAGCAATATACAGGAACAACCACTAAAACAACACACAGAAACTACTAATTTGTTTTTTATCTTGGAATCAGAGGCGGCCAAATTGCCGAGCAGAGCAATAGGCATCCAATGCGGCCGAGAGACATAAGCGAGGTGAAAGATATGTGGCTCCCTACAACCTTGCAAACACAATCACAGATCTCCGCACTCGTTAATAGAGACATTTACTCCCATTTAAAAGCCCGGCCATGCATTGAATCATCCCCAGTCTCAGGTGCGCGGCTGCATGACAGACCATTGAAACGAGTGCTTTCCAAATTGGATCGCCGACTTCGAAGGCAGCTCTGGGCATCCCGGTGCAGTTAACTGGAGTCCCGGACCACAATGACCCAACAAAGATCATTATTTAAGCTTTAGCCGAGAGAAATGCAAAGAGTTCATCAAGGATTCCCCAGAGTAGAGTTCCAAGAGCGCTTGTGTTAGGAGGGGCGTAATAGCCGTGGTGTGATGTTTCAAAGTACTTTCGGGGCCGTTGGTTTAAAAATACGTCTGTTGGATTCTTGCAGGGGTGAAAGACGGGGATTGACGTCAGGAGAGTGATTACAGGTGTTTGCTTGCAACGCCTCATATCTTCCTTGCTGTTAGAGTCGCTTACCGAAAGATTATGAGGAAATTTGTTAAGGTTTTGTGGAGAAGAGAGTTTTTTGGTAATTTCCTCTCCCGGGAAGCCTCTGAATGCTGGAAGTGGTATAAACATTGAGAGAAATGCGTATTCTGAAGTAATCAGCGGAATTTTCGCAGTCTTATGTGAGTAATGTTTGTTTAAATGTTGTTTCTCCTTACAAAGATTTTATTGGGCAGCTATTAGTTCTCACAGAAATTAATTGGATATTAAGGTGTAAAAATACTGGGGAAAGGATGCATAAACAAAATACTTATAATTCTGTATTTAATAATAATAATAGGTTTTTTTTTTTCCCATTATGATAAATTATTGATTACCTTTTAAACCTAATGTTGTTTTGTTTATATCTGTTTTAATCCCTCTTTGTCATAAGGTTTTTAATCGTAGCATATAGAGTGGCCTGATGGCCAATTGACGCGCTCTGGCCTTTGCTGCTTAAGGTTCGAACCCTGGCGTTGTCATGGATGCTTGTTACAGGTTCGGAATTCACATTAAATTGTAGATCCCGGTCTAATTGGTCTAAATTACTCACAAATTGGCCGTAGAGCCACAGACTCTACCAAATCGCACCAATTATAACTATATACATATGAAGAAACGCATTGCTACGATAAATAATTTACTTTTTTTCCTATGAATACGATTCTATCAATCTTTAAAAGAAATATTTTAACAGATTTTATTGTACTTATAACTATTATTTCAAATGTTTAAGAAATTGAACTTTGAAGGATGGATTTTTATGGTTGGCATCTGTGAGTTAGATGATTAAGATTGATAATTTTATGCAAAAGACAAGGAGTCTCATTTTAAATTAGTTGACTTAAAAGACTTATTTTTACATCCAACAAAATATTGTTTACACGATGATCATTTTTGAAATGTCGAACATTTATTTATAAATAATGCACAATAACAAAAGCAGATATGTAGCGTTACCTTGAGTGAATTATAAGATCCTGCTACATCGTACCCTCAATTTTGAAAGCATGACGGCGAAGACACTATCTCGAGGGTTTTCACTTCTCAATTTCCTGAAGACAAACGGAAGAACTTTCTTGCATACAGATTTATTGTCTCCATCAGGCATAAAAACGTAGGCTTTGAGCTTACCTTCGCCTTTTGAATTTCGGAATTGTTTCCTATAGTAAGGCCGGTATTTCCATTAAGGGTACACCGAAATGCACATTATCAGGAATAGAGCACTAACAGATCAGTGATATAGGGATGAGATCATCAGACATATAGTTATAGTCAATTATAGTTTTTTAACATCTTCCCCCACATTTCAAAATTTGTTTGATGATTTCGAGATGTTTATATTTACAATAGGTATCCTTATTTAATATTGATTTTAAACAATAAATATTTTTATCCGCTTGTACATATTTGTGACACATCTTTTATGAAGACATTTAATTAATGTTATTTATAACTAATTATTTATTATAGCTTGTTCAAAGATGTTTCTTATGCTATAAAACAACACATATTTACTAAGTACCAACAAATGTTACCCCTATACCTACCCTATACCTCTATACCTACTAAAAATCTGACATTTATTTGGAAAATGACTTCGTGTCAAATATCTGACCTTTCTAGCATTGTGACATTTTTATTTTGATTCTAAGTTACTCAATTATTTAAAAAAAAACTTCTTTTAGTAGACAATCATTATATCTACAGTTTATATTACAATTTATTATAAATTGTGTAAAACTTCTAAATATACTAAATATAACACATATTTTATATGTATAAATATAACACATTATGATATTATATTTTCTTTGAATAAAACTTGACTTACAAAAGAAATTTATTTAGAATGAAGGTGAAAATGGTATGTCTGCATTTTGCATATGTAGAAAGCAGAAGTAATAGACTCGCAACTATCTTTTTAAACGGCTTCATTATTCAAGAACAATACATTTAGAGAAGCTACATAGTAGAACGTATTACTCTTGCGGAAAGCTACTTATCCAACATCCTGAAAGGAATTGCACTCTGTTTCCGAATGGCGAGAATGCTGAAATCATACTGAAAGATAATTTTGTAAGTAAATTTTAAAGCTTTAATTAATAAGTGTTATTCTACTGAAAATTGTTTGCCGCTTTCTATTTTTAATTTTACGTAATTCTTGCCTTGATTTAATTTTTGAACTTTTTAATATTTCTATATATATGGTATAAATTTAACACTAACTGTTAAAGCCTGCTAAATGATTGAAGTCATGTTCGATTTCTTAAACCCTTTGAACTTGTATATTGAAAGCAATTTTTTGATTTCAATGTGTTGAAGATATTTTTATTTCCAATGGCAAGTGAAAAAGACAAACTGCTATGAGATCAAAGAAAACATTAACAAATAAGTCAATGTCTCATCAGCAAATTTCTACCATTCTAATTTTCACCTCGCAGTCCTCATGCAGGTCCTGTTGTGTGATCAAAAGAAGCAGCAGTGTAAAACACACTAAAAGAAAACTACAAGAGAAAAATATCAATGTAAGACTAAAAAATTCAGCCTCTTTTCACCTCTGAGTCCCCACATAAGGTCTGGCATCCTGCTATATGGTGAATGTTCAAGATCTCCTCTTTCCCAATAAACGTAGCTGGAAATGTTAAATTTCATTTCTTTTGACAGGCTGTGACATCGTCTAGGACGTTTCCAGGATGCACAAATGACGGCAGATCTACTTCAAACCCATCGCTGTTAAAGATAAAACAACAGAAAAATTTAAATTAGAAATATTTAATTTTGAAAATAAAATTCTCTAAAATAAAAAATACATAACAAGCACTGCCTTTTATATTTCTTCGTTGCAAAATAAATTCCAGAAATTAATCAAAACATAAAAATTTTATAAATTTCTGATCAATAATGTTAAAGATCTAGAATCTGAAATTTAATATATGAGTTATTGATGGGCTACGTTGTATACAGTTACGTTCTTTCTCAATTGCACCACTCAAATGGTACTCTACTCGCTGTAATAACCAGTTTGCGATTAACTTTTAAAGCATATTTGACATCAACTGTATGTCCGTGAAGTATTAGGAATCTGGTTGTGTTTGTTTTCTTCTGCATCCCAAGCTCTTAGAAGAATAAAAAAATGCTATTGTGACAAATAAGGAATTTAAAATTAAAGGTTATATATTTAAAAATTGTGTTTACTCCGATATCCAGTCGATAAATAGAAAAACACTGAGCAAAAAAAATAATTTTCAGTTTCATAGTTAATTTCTCTGGCAAATGACCCATGGAAAGCTGGGAGATTCCCTTTCTTAGAAATTGAGTCAGTCAAAGTTAGTGGGAGCGCGACCGTCGGCTTCTAGGTTATTAAATGCGTCAGCAGGAAAGCTATCGTAAAGATGTCGCAAAGAATGCATGCTTACCTGCAAAACCTTACTTACTTTAACCATTGACTTACTAACTTATAATTTTTCAGTGGCGCAACAGCCCCATGGTGGGCCAAAGCCGTCTGCTTACTGGCAGATTCCGAAATATGACGTTTTTTAGAGGGCAGGGTTTTCAGGCTATACACAACTCTCTACAATCATATTAGATCAAGACATACCGTTAAAAGTGAATTCCGAACCATTACAAACAACCATGGTACAGCTGGGGCTCGAAAACCGAAACCTGTACCACAGAGCATCAGAACTACCTTTACTTGCAAAAACCTTAATCTAATATCCTTTGATGATCGATCATATATTTTTGCCAACACATAGTATTGATGTCTGCATCGATGTGCTCATTATCTGCACACTGCAATTTTTGCCATGATTTTCTGCAATACCATGTGCTGCATTATCTGCAATACCATGTGCTGCATTGATGCAATACCATGTGCTGTATACCATGTGCTGTATTATCTGCAATACCATGTGCTGTATTATCTGCAATACTATATGATGTACAAACAAAATGCAATGCCCTTTATCTCCTCACTCTGACGCATTTATAATATAAAGATTTCTTTTTTCCTTCATGTTGTTGCCTCATTGAATAAAAATGGAGAATCGTGAATCTAATTGAATATAAATCATCATGAATATCACTGATTATAAAAAATGGAAATGGAAACTGACGCCAGAGGAATTATAACTTCTTCGTCTGAGTGGGCGTGAGCTTGCATTAATGAGAAAGAAATGATAAATATCTAAAGAATGCGTTTGGTCTTTGAATAAAAGTGTTGATATTTAAAATCCCGTGAAAGTTAGTGTGCTTTTGTTTGGTGACAATGACATTTAACACATGCTTTGCATTCATGATATGAAAAATTTTTATGTTTAATAAATGAGATTTTTGACTATAACATTATTCTTCAGAGAACAGAACCAATTGATTGAAATCTAAAAATCTTATCCTAAATCAGTATCCTTTACGCATGACTTATGTATTCATTTTGTGGTTATTTTTACGAAATTAAAAGAAGAATATTTAAATAATCAATTTCAGTTTTAAAAATAATGATTGTTTTCAATTCTTTATTAAAAAATATTTTTCTATACAGAATATAAAAAGATTGTCCTGTATTAATAGATATTATTATAATTAGTTAATTTGATTTGATTCAAATACAATTTTATTCAAAATCAAAATAAATTAATTCTTTAAAAATATATCAGTTGGAATAAAATGGCTTGAATTGATCAAAACAGTTAAACATGTTTTAAAAATATTTTTTATACATAAGTTATGGTCCGTGTATGATATTGAACAGCTTGATTACGGGAGGATACTTCCTTTTCGGAAAAAAAACGTTATGTAGTAAATCCCAAATTTGAGTATCCTATGGGAGAAAACTCTAAAACTCAAATTAAGCATCTTGATTTTTTTAATAAGTCTAAACATGTCGCATAAATGTTCGCCCTCTTTTGTAATTTTATCTCAAGTGACTGCGACGGACGCCACAAACGGATTCGAACTCAACCCCTCCTGCAAGCTAACTTTGGTACGACAGGTTTCCAGGTTCAAATTCCGGCATCAATGCTTGTTAGTGGTTCGAAATCCACGTTAAACTGTAGGTCACTGTCTAATTAGCCTGAAGTGTGAAAAAAATGACAGTACAGCTGCAAACCAAACGAAATAAGCTAATTTAGTATTAGTACATGACTCGAACTAATAAAAGAGACTATATTTTTTTAAAATATTCTAAATTAGGTTACATTAAAAATAAACGTCTTAAATATTTTCAAACTACACTTCTGAATATAATGTCCACTCTATGAAATATTTTAGCATTGAACATTCCTATTACAATGAAAATAAATTTTCAAAAATGATTTATGTAAGATATCTTTTATCTCTATTTAGATACTTTCCTTAAAAAAAAAATGTTCTTGTCAATAATCACCCCTTTTTAACTACATACAACTTCCATATTGATTCCAAATAATTACTACTGAATTCCAATTTCCACTGTAAATCTGTACCTTCTTGAAATCGAAAGCACCCAAATCCAATGTCCTACACAGTCCTCTTAATGAAACCTTTCACCAATAAAACTCCCATAGTATAATGAGTGCCTTAAAAGAACCTTTTTATCCATCAGCTAAACCTCCCTTTACACTAAGAGTAATTAATTACTACCGATTCTAAAGACACCTTGATCTTGAATGCTCAGGTAATATAACCTCAATCTTCAAATAATACGGAGACTAAATCGATTCCTTGTTGATGGGCGAGTTGGCACCATTCATCCTTCGTCCGCCGAGATCCACCCTTTATCCCAACCCCAAAGGGTTTCTGAAGGGAGTTGATCGAATGATTTCCAGTGCTGGGACATAATCCCCCTTTTGCCAGGCATCCTAATCCTCGGCCCTAACAAATGGACACGGAGAAAATGAGTCTTGTGTCCCCAAATGAGGTCAAACTCCAAAGACGTGGTTAATTGCAGAAGTCATTAAGGTAGTCGATTTGAAAGGATTTGGAAAAGAGCGTTAAACAATGCTGGATTACTTTTTAAGTAATTGTTTTTTAACAAAAGTATTTCATTTTACTTTACCTTCTTCCGTATGTTATTGCATCCCTCTACCAAACAACAAGGTGAAGATGATAAAAATAATAAATAAAATTTCCATCTATAGAAATATAAGAATCCTTTGAATTTTAAGTTTGATAAAGATATAATGTGATATGAAAGATATACGATACAGAAGGAATAAACAATAATTATATACATAATATGAAAATATGATATGTCATATTACATAAATATTAACATCATTCAAATTATGGAAAATGTTAATTGTTTAAAGTCAAGGTAATATTTTATGAGATGGGATTGATTTCTTGGGAAGATTAATGTTATTTTCTTTGTATAACTAACCCAAATATAAGTGAAACGGAAAGATATACAGCACAAAAAGGATAAATAATGATTATAAACATAATATGGAAATATTGCATGGAGGGTATAGAAGAATTAAGTTTTCGTTATTAAGTTTAATACAAATATGACAATAAATTATGTAACTAATATAAGTACAATTAAAACGAAATATATAAGATACAATAAGAATAATCAGTGATTATGAACTTAATATGAAAATATAACTTGCCACATAATAACAAAGTGCAAAAAAAATGTCATGTTTATGGAAAATGTCTTAAAATGTAATCGTTTAAAGTGAAGGTAATATTTTAAGAGTGTGGGTTTCTTGTGAGGATTAATGTTATTTTCTTCTGAATAAATTACCCATGTATAAGTAAAACGAAAGATATACAGTACAAAAAGAATAAATAATGATTATAAACATGATATGAAAATATCGTATGGCATGGTATGTAAATATTACAGCAGCTTTCAGTTTGTGGATCATGAATAAACATTTTCTTGTTTAAAGTAAATATATGATCACAGAGGAATTCAGTTAATATTTCGTGGGTAATGGATTTTTGAAATAATTAATTCTTCATTTCAATCTATCAGTTTTATTAAATAGATGATTTTCCATCTAGTCTATGACTTGTAAACTATAATCATATGCCACATAATGGAAATTTGTCTGGAGAGAATTTTAAGACTCTACGGTTCTGTAAGAGAACAAACATATAATGGTAGAACGGAATTGTTCTCAGAATTTTCTAAATTATAAACAAAAAAGTGAAATTAAAGAAAAATAAATGTAAAAACGTCACTCATAATGCATTTGTATATAACTTTCATACCGTCATTTGCTAATATATGTAATTTATATGTCAATTATGTTCATTATGTCTTTTTTAATGTCGTTTGCTAATATTATAAGAATGGAGAAAATTTTGTGTTTCAGAAAAACTTTCGAAAATAGCTGCTCCAAATTTGTCAGATGTAAAGACACGAAAGCCTGAAAACGACAATATGATTGTCTGTATGAGTCTATAACTGGCTATCATTAAATGAATAGTTGTCATAAATAAAATCAGTAATTACAATGCACATAGCATACCAAAATTTGAATCCTTATCATCTCTCATGTTGATTTACACTCAAGAGCCGAAACATTATGACCACCTGTCAATAACAAGTTGGCCCACCTTTGGCGCGCAACACAGCTTCAACCCGCCTTGGCATGGATGCCACAAGTCCTTGGTAGATGGCCGGAGACAGATTGTACCAGATGTTTAAGCAACGGTCAAGCAAATCCCAGATATTGCGAATTGGTGGTCTTTGAACTCTGAGCTGCTGTCCCAGGACATCCCAAATGTGTTCTATCGGATTGCGATCCGGTGAGTTAAGCGGCCAGGACATTAACTGGAATTCAGCATCATGTTCCTGGAAACACTCTAACACAATTTTAGCCTTGTAAGAAGGGGCGTTGTCCTGTTGGAACATTCCATTTCCAGCTAGAAAAACAGAGGCCATGTAAGGGGTGCAACTGGTCCGCAATGATATTCAGATACCCTGTAGCATTCATGGTCTGCTCTACCACAACCAAGGGTCCCAGAGACGCCCAAGAGAACGCCAACCAAAGCATAATACCGCCCCCACCGGCCTGTGTATGACGTACTGTACATTAAGGGAGCAACTGTTCGCCTGGAAGACGGCGTATCCTGACACGGCCATCGACATGATGAATGACAAACCGTGATTCATCTGACCAGGCAACTCTCTCCCACTGATCCAGGGACCAGTCACGATGTTCCCGGGGCCAGCGCTGGCGCAGTTGGCGATGACGATTGGTCAGCAAAGGCACACGAGTGGGACGTTTGCTGAGTAGCCCCATTTCCAACAGTGTCCGCTGAACAGTGTGCTCCGATATTATTCTACTTGGCCCTGCATTGTATTGGGCTGTCGACAGCCACTGTCTGGCTCCGGTTTTGCTTCACCATGCGAGACTGTATCCGACGACCTTTTTCTTTGATAGCGGGCGGACGTCCAACACCATGTCGTCTACTGCTGGTTTCACCGTCATTCATCCACTTTGCATAAGTACAAACAACTGTAGATCGCGAAAACCCACGAGTCTTGCAGTTTCGGAAATACTTGTTCAGAGCCTTCGAGCCATTACAATCTGCCCTCTATCAAAATCGCTTAGATCCGCAGCCTTTCCATCACACACAGAAGTTAGTGAAAGAATGATTCTTGAGACTCTCCATCAGCAGTTAAATACCACTTCCACCTGTTCACGTGCCTTACACGTCATCCAGGCGAGTTCATTGCAAAATGTAGGGGTGTTCATAATGTTTTGACTCTTGAGTGTAAAATACCCTAAGATACAATTCATTTAGTAATTTTCAAGACCAACAACTACCACACATAAACAATTAATTTGTTCTTATTTTTGAATCAGAGGTGGTCAAATTGCCGAGGAAAGCAAACGGCATTCGATGCAGCAAGACACAAACGAGGTCGAAGATATGCGGCCCCCAACAACCTATTCAAACACAATCACAAATCTCCGCTCTCGTTAATGGAGACATTCACTCCCATTTAAAAGCCAGGACATGCATTGAATCATCCCCAGTCTCAGGTGCGCGGCGGCACGACAGACCATTGAAACGAGTGCTTTCCGAATTGGGCCTCCAACTTCGAAGGCAGCTCTGGGCATCCCCGGTGCAATTAACTGGAGTCCTGGCAACACCGACCCAACAAAGATCATTATTTAAGCTTTTAGCCGAGAGAAATGCAAGAGTTCATCAAGGATTCCCCAGAGTTGAGTTCCGAGAGCGCTTGTTTTGGAGGGGGGGGGCGTAATAGCCGCGGTGTGATATTTTAAAGTACTTTCGGGGTCGTTGGTTTAAGAATGCGTCTGTTGGATTCTTGCAGGGGGTAAGACGCGGATTGGCGTCAGGGGAGTGATTACGGGGTGTTTGCTTGCAACGCATAATATCTTCCTGGCTGTTAGGTCGTTTACGGAGAGATTATGAGGGAATTTGTGAAGCTTTTGTGGAGAAGAGAGTTTTTGATAATTTCCTCTTCGCTATCTCTTTGGTGGGAATGCTCTGAATGGTGGAGGTGGTATAAACATTGAGAGAAATGCGTATTTTGAAGTAACCAGCCGAGTTTATATGAATAATGTTTGTTTAAATGTTGTGTTTCGTACGCAGATTTTATCGGGTAGCTGTTAGTTGTCACAGAATAATTTGGATGTTTATGGTGTAAAAATACTGATAAAAGGATGCAAAAACAAAAATATTTAATAATAAAATTATTTATAATATGTTTTGTTTTTTCCCATTATGATATTAAGTTACTGATTACCCTTTTAAATATATTATTATTTTGCTTGAATCTGTGATCAAACATCCTACTACACTGTACCCCAGATTTTGAAAATATTCGGCCAAGGATACCAACTAGATATTCTCACCTCTCAGTCTTCCTGCTGGAATCTAACGGGAAAACATTCTGGCATACAGATTTATTGTGTCCATCATATATAAACATGTGATCTTTGAGTTTAACTTTTACCTTTTGAATTTCGGAATTGGTTCCTATAATTCGTAAACCCAACACGCGATTCACCAGATCACTCTACTTGAAAACATGTAAAAAACATTTGTATGGCCAAAATTTTTTAAGACACAGGAACATCTCAGATGGGGACAAGATGAGCGGAGCAGCATACTCTTCACTTCACAGTCCCGTTTTAGTGCACAACCTGGCAATAGGCGGATTCTCATCTGGAGAAAACCTCTACACGAATACTCCTGCATTAGTGCATGGAAGTGTCCGATTTGTCGAAAGCGGAGTGACGGTATGCGGCTGTATTTCTATCAATGGCCTCCCCGACCTGCACACTATCAGGAATGGAGCACTACCATCTCAGCGACATAGTGATGAAATCCTCAGACTTATTATGATTTCTTAAGCTGCAACAATCAAGAATGAATTCATTCTTAGGGATGATAATGCCAGGCTGCATCGTGCTCGGCCGGAGGACAGTTTCCTTTCCTAAGATGAAATACTTCGAATGGGTTGGTCTGCATATTCCCAAATAGAACTTGAACCAATAGATTTGAACCCAATAGAACGTGAACAAATAGATTTGAACCCAATGGAACATGCTAGGAACATTCTAGTGAGAAGGGTTACTAGTCGTTTATCCTCCTCACAAACAATTCACCAATAAGAAATATATTTTCTACAGGATTGGGAGAGTATACTCTCTCATTGATTCTATCCCTCGTAGGTGTGTGACATTGCTTTCAGTCAAGGGAAGCCATACCCCTTATTGAAAATCATTTGTATCTGAGAAATTACATATTTTGTTAATTTGTATAATATGCACGAATTGTGCATTTTTTTTTTACCGGCAATATGTTGTAAATGAAAAGGTTAATTGCTTCTACTTCTTTTCTTATATCTTATTACATCTATACATCCTATATCAGTTACCAACACATTTGTTCATTTGCAGTTTATAACCAAAATCATAATATCCCCTAATTGTTTTGAGCAGTGTAGTATCTAAACATCTTCTGCAAGTCTCAAAATTTGTTCTGGTACTTTCGAGGTGTTTTATATTTACAAGAGGCATTCTTATATATTATTAAAATCTCATCTTTCCCACAAAGCAGGCAACTAGCCTCCATGATTGCAAAAGCATTAATATCATAGCTGGCAATGGAATGTTGAATCTCAACTTTTTTTTAGACTGAGACATACCACCCGCATTTGCAAGATATTCAACCTACACAAAGCCCTACAAAGGTGATTAGACTTTGGTCGTTTTTACATGACGACAGTAGTAGATTATTTAACCGTCTAGGACATTACCAGGGTGCATCACGAGGAGGTAGATCTACTGTCGCACCTATCGTGGTTGAAGATATAACAATAAGAAAATTTAAATTCAAAATTGTTTATTCAAAAAATAAAATTATCTAAAATAAAAAATATATACATTGCCTTTTAATCTATTTTTTCTGCAAAATAAACACCAGAAATTCGTCAAAACATAAAGCTTTCATAAATTTATGATCAATTATTTTAAAGATCTCAACATCATCATCATCACTGGAGCAACCACCCAATGGTGGGCCAAGGCCGTCTGTCTACTGCCAGATAACGAGATAGGAGAGGATTTCCTTTTACTCTGTAGGGTTGTAAACTCTACCCATAGCTCTATAGTCGTATTAGAATGAAACCTACGGTTTAATGTGGATCCGAACCACAACAAACATCCATGGCTCCGCCGGGACTTGAACTCGAAGCTTGTGACACGCAGCTCCAGAATGCAATTTTAAAGATCTAGGACCTGAAATTTAACATATAATTTATTGATGTGTTAAGCAAGATACGGCCAAGAATCTTTCTTTCTAACGTTTTTTAATTGCACTACTCATATGATAATCTACTCGCAGTTATAAGAAGTTTGCAATCGAAAATCCCACTTTCAAAGCATATTTGGCGTGAACTATATGTCCCTGAAAAACTGAAGCAGGCTTGTGTTTGTTTCCTTCTGCAACTCAGTTGGTTAGAAGAATGAAAAAATACTATTGTGACAAATTAAGAACTTTAAATTAAAGGTTGCATATTTAAAAATTGTGTTACTCCGATATCCATACGGGAAATAAGAAACCACTGAGCGCAGAAAACATTTTCAGTTTCGTAGTTAATGTCTCTGTCGAAATGCCCCATGTTGGGTCGGGATATTGAAATGTCGAGTTGTTTACAGTAAAAGTGAAAACTTTAAGATTCTTTTTCTTCGAAGCTGAATCGGTCGATGCTAGGGTTAGCGCTGCCGTTTGCTACTTTTTCGAGGTAAATGAATGAGTTAACATGAAAGGCAGATAAATAGACGAAAACAGTCAACAACTGATATGTTGTCATAAAGGATAGGAGTTCACAACCTTACCTTACTAACTTTAACCTTAACTTTATTAAGCTGCAAACTGTACTACCTTTTATCTACCTTCAGTGATGCAACTGCCCCATGAGGGGCCAAGACCGTCTACTATTGGCTGGTTTCGAGGCAGTAGATGTTAGGCTAGACGTGTTAGGCTAGGGTTATCAGCCTGACGTTACAATCCTATTAGACCGAGACTAACCTTTTCCTACCTTCTGTCCTTAACAGTCCTTCTACCCCGCCAGAACTACCTGTTACATGTAAAACCGTAATCTAATATCCCTTTGATGATTACCATTAAACTGCAATTTTCACTGGCTTTTATAGAAACACATAGTATTGATATCTGCAGTACCTTGTGTTGTATTATCTGCAATACCATCTGTTGTACTATCTGCAATATTATGTGATGTTCAGACAAAATGCAATGTCCTTTATCCCTTCACTCTGACGTATTTATAATATAAACATTTCTTTTTTTCATGTTGTTGCCACATTGAATAAAAAGGGAGAATCATGAACCTAATTGAATATCAAACATCAAATTTAAATCATCATGAATATCACTTGATTATAAAAAAATGGAAATGGAAACTGACGCCAGAGGAATTATATCTTTTTCTGTGTGGGCGTGAGCTTGCTTTAATGAGCGAGAAATGTGAATAAATGAATTTGGTCTTTGAATAAAAGAGTTTGCGTTTATAGCATGTGTTTTATTTGGAGACCATAACATTTTATACATGATTTGTACTCACGATATTGAAACTTTTCATGTCTAGTAAATGAAAATTTTGAATATAACATTGTATTTTAAAGAAAAAGATTAATTGATTGAAGTCAAAAAATCTTAACAAGAATTTCTGCAAGACCTTATCTGATAGCTAGAGTTTATTCCTTATATGCCTAACTGTCAAACTGCAACATTTGCTGTCATTTATAGAAACACATGGTATTGATCTCTGCAGTACAACATTTTATATTATATACATTCAGACAAAGTAGTTATTATCTATACATGCACATTATCCATACATTCAGACAAAATAGTTATTATGCATACATAAATATTATCCATATACTCAGACAAAATAGTTATTATCCATACATACACATTACCCATACATTCAGACAAAATAGTTATTATGCATACACATTATCCATATACTAAGACAAAGAGTTGTTATCCATACACTGCATTTCATGCATGACACTGATGTTTAGAGAATATAAAATTAATAATGGGAATGTTTATCAAAATGATATAAAAATATTTACGTTTAACAATTTAAATAATATTTATATTTCTTTGTAACTAATAAATATACAATACTAAGTATTATAATTAAACGATGATAATTTTGGTGTATGTAAATGGTTAAACACTCATAATTTCAACATTAAATAACTTTATTTGTTTAAACATTAATACGCATTTTACTTTACGAATGTTTGAGCTATGTTATGACACCAAATATTCAAAATAAATATTTAATAAAAAGGTATTGTTTCCTAATACATTGTTTCAATATGTTTCTCATTTTAAATCTAATATTTGAATGAAAATTTTATTTTAAAGCAAAACAATAATGCATTTTTTTTATTTTTTTTTACAATTATATTCAAGTTATTTTAAATCTTGCCTCTCTGATTGTTATATATATATTTATTCAACTCATCTAGAAAAACAAATACATTTAACATGGGGAATCAATATCACAGCAATGATATCAAAATTTATCTATTTAAGGATTTAGTTTTTTTTTTTTTATAAAAACAAAATTTCTCTTCTTTTTGTGGATCATTATTTTTATTATTGAGATTGTTGTATTTTTTACTGAAACATTTAAGCGTTTTATTTTGTGATTGTTCTGTTTGTATTATTTCTTTTTCAAAAAAGCAATCATATCCTTGATAAAGAATTGACGGAATGGAATCCCTCAGAAATTTCAAATATCAGTTGTTCCAATTCCCGGTTCGGCATCTTCTATTATGTATCAAAATGGGACACTTTAATGAAAAAAAATGTTTTTATTTTGATAGGATTGTATACTTTTTATAATTCACAGAATAATAGCTAATTACATATGTGAAACATTGCTTGTTCTGTTTATTTATGTTTTAATTTCATTTTACTAACAAAAATTATTATTTGAATAGATTATTCTATAAAAATTGTTTAACCAAATCTATTTGTAAAAATATTTCAAAAGAGCTGTATTGTTTACAGGTAATGACAACATTATCTAAACAAATTGACAAAAGATTAGTTTCATTATCAGCAATTTTCATTAATAAATAAGATATATATCCATGTTTGTGAAAATACGAAATTCAAAGAAAAAAATAGCTTAATTTTTTTATATTTTAAATGAAAAATTGCTGTTTAGTAAACAATTTAATCTTAATTTTAAATATAAATATTTTGAGATTTGTAAATACTATTTTTTATTATTTTTTTTAGATTTTTTTTATCATAAATTTAACTCTATTAAATTTAGGTTTTGGTGTTACTCATTTACATACCGGTCTCTTTTACACATGGCTTATGTATTATTTTGTCGTTATTTTTTAACGAAATTAAAATGTGTATTGATATAAAAAATTGTGCTGTATTAATATATATATTACTATAATTTAAAAATATTATTATAACTATAATTAAATAAATTAATTTATCAAAAATATATTAGTTTGCAAAAAAATGTCTTGAATTAATCATAATAATTGCAATTGTTTTTAAAAAATATTTTTAATCATATGTCGTGGTTCCATGCATGTCACGAACAGCCGATTTATGTATGTTTTTTGACTTGCTGCATTTCAGGGAAACCTTTATAGAGTAAACCCCATATTTGAATCCCCTGAGGATGAAAACCCATAAAACTCCCATTAAGCATCTTGATTCTCGAGGAGTCTGAACATGCCGTATCAATATCCCCTCTATATTTGTGATCATCTCTCAAGTGACTGCAACGGACTCCACAAAAAGCATTGGAGCTGGACGCCTCCTATAAGCTAACTTTGTTTTTTGAATTAATGTTCGAATCCTAGCGGAGTTATGGATGTTTGTTAGTGGTTCGAATCAACGTTAAACTGTATGTCCTTGTCTAATTAGCCTAAACTATGCAAAAAATGACTGTAGAGTGGGAAAACAAACTAAAGCAAGCTAACTTAGCATTAGTCCACGACTCGAACCTATAAAAAAAGACTATAATTTTTAGAAAATATTTAAAAATTAAAATTAAATTAAAAATAGTTGTCACAAATATTTTAAAATTGGACTTATTATTATATTGCCCACTCTACAAAAAGTTTTAATATTGAACATTTATTTTTACCGAGACAAAAAAAAATTTTCAAAAGTGATTTGCCTTAGATATCTTTTTGTCTCTGTTTAGAAATTTTCCTTAAAAAATTATTATCGTTATCAATAATCACTCGTTGAAATTACATTAAACTTCCCCATTGATTCCAAATAATTACTGCTGAAATCCAATTTCGTCTGCAAATCTGTACCTTCTGAAAACGAAAGCAACCCTAATCCAATGTCCAACGCTTTCTTAATGAAACTCTTTACCAATAAAACTCCCCCATAGTATAATGAGTGTCTTAAAAAGAACCTTTTCTCCATCAACTAAACCTTCCTTTTACACTAAAAGCAATTAATTACTACCAATTCTAAAGGCACCTTGATCTTGAATGCTCAGGTAATATAAGCTCAATCTTCGAATAACACAGAAACTGAATCGATTCCTTGTTGATAGGCAAGTTGTCACTATTCATCCCTCGTCTGCCGAGATCCTCCCTTTATCCCCAAACCTAAAAAGGTTTTCTGAAGGGAGTTGATCGCACGATTTCCAGTGCCGGAGAGATAATCCCCCTTTTTCCAGGCATCCTTTATCCACGGCCCTAACAAATGGACGCGGAGAAAATGAGTCTTGTGTCCTCAAATGAGGTCAAATTCGAAGAAATGGTTAATTGTAAAAAGTCGTTAAGGCAGTCGATTTGAAGGAATTTGGAAAAGAGAGCGTTAAACAATGCTGAATTACTTTTAAGTAATTGCTTTTTGATAAAGTTTTTAATTTTACTTTACCACCTTTAGGTAATTTTTTCTGATAGAGTATTTCATTTAACTTTGATTTACTTTACCTGCTGCGGTATGTTTCTGTATCCATTTACCAAACAACAAGGTAAGGATGATGAAAGTAATAAATAAAATTTCTGACTACGGAATTACTAGAATGCATTAAATTTTAAGTTTGATAAAAAATATATGATACTATGTAATTAATATACACATAAGTAAAACGAAAAAATAAACAATACAGAAATATTAAAAAAAGATTCTAAACTTTATATAAAAATATGCCACTCATGGCATGTTATATAAATATTAAAGCGTTCCCTTTAATGAAAAAAATTTTATAAAATGTTATTATTTAAAGAAAAAAATATTTTAGGAATACTGATTGATCTTAGCATTTTATTTTATTTATTTTCTTTTATATAATTAATACAAGTATAAATGAAACAAAAAAGGCAAAATTTTCAGCTTCATAGTTCATCTCTCTGGCAAATGTCCAAAGTTGGATCGGGATATTGAAATGCCAATTTGTTTTCATCAAGAAAGTTTGGAAATTCTCTTTCTTAGAAGGTTAGTTGGTCGATGTTAATTTTAGCGCGGCCGTGTGCTTCTCATTGGAGGTTACTGAATGAAATTTACAAGTATAAGAACCTTCTTAGTTTTACTAGAATTCTCTAGATATGTAAGTTTTCCTAGTTTTCATAATGTTTCATGTAGATGTAATATTAAGTATGAGCTCTGGAGACCAACAAAAATTTGAGGGAAAAAGAAAATGTAAAACAATAATTTTTTATTTAAAACACCAGATAAACTTTCAATATAAAAATTTATCACTTTTATTTTAACTGATAATTTAACAATAATTTACAACATCGCTTAAAATCGACGTGAAATATGTATGTATCACTATGGTATACCATTTGCCAATATCTAATAACTTATTTTTGTGTTTCCTTTCGAATCGTCTGGCTTACAAAATTTATGCAAATTACTGTCTCAATTTTCCCAAAATAATTTCTAAGGATTAGTTACGTTCATTAAAATTAATTTAACTATTACTTAAAGTTATTTATTCAAGTTCCATAGGCAAAAATAAATGATAAAACACGCTCACTCAAGTTAGATACATTTAAGTTCATTATAAGTGCGTTTTATGCATATTTATTCGCTAAATAATTGAATAATTACTATAAAAATGAATTCAGTATAAATATTAATGTAAAATCGTTCTAAAAGATCGTCTGGTGATAGCAAAGATGATTTTATTTTCAAATTGAAATTCAAATTTTTAAGATAAGAAAATTGTTTGAAATTCTTTAGAATCTTGTGTTCAAGATTTCTGCTATGTGTTTTGTTTTTACATTACATATTATATGTGTAATATATATATAAATATTATACCATCCGATATCATCCGATATATATACATCGTTTTTGTATTTTGTCAAAGTAATTTAAGTTCTTATATGCATCATTATAGGAAATGAAACCATTTGCATTGGAAAACATTGTTATATTTTATTTATTTATTTGTTATACTGTTTAACATTTTTACGCTTTTTGTATATTATATAACACTTTTTATGCTTTGTATATCGTATAACTTTTTTATGATTTTGCTTATTGTATAACATTTTTTTGTATATTGTATAACAGTTTTAATGTTTGTGTATATTGTATAAAACTTTTTATGTTATTGTATATTGCATAGCATTTTTTTGTGTTGTGTTTTTACAAAACATTTTTTTAAATTTTTGTACAGTGCATAACACTTTTTATATGTTTGTATATTGTATAGCACTTTTTATGTTTTTTATATAACACTTTTTATATTTTTGTATATTGTATAGCTCTTTTTATGTTTTTTATATAACACTTTTTATATTTTTGTATATTACTTAACAATTTTTATATTTTTGTGTATTCTATAGCACTTTTTTATGATTTTGTATAGTGTTTAACTGATTTTTATGATTTTGCAAACTGTATGAGTTTTTAGTTTATATTATCATAATATATAAATTTTTTTATATTTTGCATATTGTATTATGATAATATCTGTAAAACAAACATACATTATAAAGATATATTATCATTACATATCAGCAATTTCAGATAATCAGTCTTCATTTCATTATCACTTTAACTGATACATCATTCCGGAACAAAGCACCCCACAGAAGACTGCTCCAAGAAAATGCCAAGAAGGAAGCCAGGATTTACCCAGCGGATTGAAGGTCTTCTATTGATGATATCTCGGCAGAGTCATGTTTGCATTGTTATCCTTTTCTCCTGCAGGCCTCTTCATTACACGTTCCTTAGAATGAATGAACACTTCCCCCACGTGTTGATCTTGGACAATGGCAGATCCCGAGTAGAAATAAGTCTGGCGGAGAAAAGGGGAAATTGGATGAAAGAACTGCCAGTCTCTGGAAAGAGGTCTGGGGGAAATTATTTTTAGCTTTTGTTGCTTTTACAAAGAGAGAAGGGGATTGATATTTATAGATGGAGGGAGATTTAAGATTAATAACTGAAGATTGCAGACTTTGCAATGACAGTGTATACAACTTTGAAATTTTCATTATTCCTTTTTTAAATTTATCTTATGAAAATGAAAGTCTCATTGCTTTTGTTTTCAAACATGGGACGCATTGATTTGTGATCATTTGACACAAGAATATAAGATATGGAGCAGATTCAATGTCAGCCAGCTTGCACCATGGAGAGACCTACTGTACTGTTCTCATCTCTTTAAGGAAGTGAAATTTAATATAGATTTAGATTCATGGTGTTACTGTATTGAAGCTATGCTTATAAATATATTTCGTGATTGTAGCTCCGTTACATTTATAAAAATCATTTTAAACTCACAATTATTTTTCCTTTCAGTACCTAACCATAAGGATTGTGACCTCATTATCAATTTTTGTGATAAGTATTTTGAAATAAGGGTAAAAGAAATAGTCTTTCAAAGAAACATTATCCATCATATTCAAGTTAAAAAAAAAAAAGAACTACATATAGTATATATTTGCAAAAGCAATTCTGCCAAAGACTAAATCGTCAATCAAAAGCAAAAGCATAAGAATCATTCTTATCTTATCTTCAATTCTTATCTGGAAAGTAGAAATTCTGATCTGTGAAAACAAGGTTGTAGTTGTGAGAAAAGTGTGTAGTATTTCGATATTTTTTAAATTGGTCAGTTTGTTATTATATTTTATTTGCAAATCATACTCTAGAGTTCAAAATATTTTTCAGATTTATTATATATATACTCATAAATAATACCCCTTTATAATGAATAAGAATAATTTTAAACGACATAAAAATTAGTTGATAATACTTGGGTGAGAGTGACAAGGAAGATAATGGCAATGTAATTGTTGAAGAAGATATTGCTAATGAGAAGGAAATATTAACCCATCAAGAATTGTTTCCTATAATTTATAAAGTTCCAAAATTGGTAAGACATTTTAACGTTCCCCTACAAAAATGCCATTCTACAAAACTATACACTAACTGAAAATAAAACAGAATATATATTAGTACTAGATTCTAAAACAAGTTGGAATAGTTCACTCCTAATGATGGAACGTTATTTGAAACTGAAAATCCAATCCAAAAAAGCAATGATCGACTTAAACCTGCAAATTAATTTTCCCGATAGTGAATTCGATTTAAAATCCAGAGCTGTATCAGCTCTACTTCTTACTACTATAATTTATTAACAGCTAATGTAACAATAAATTTCATGTTGCAGTCACTGAAAGAACAGCACACATCATCCTGAAGAATTATATATTACATTGAAAAATTGCACAGAAGAAAGGCATACCGAAATAGAAAATGTCTAACGGTATTTTCATAATTATAATGATTTTAAAAATGAGAATGTAAAAGAAGAAAATAGACTAACCAATTCAAATTTGATCAAGTTTACAGCAAACGTTCTTAAAAATTTTTACCCACAAACCTATCCACATTTAGAAGAATTCGGTACAGTTATCGAAGATTATGATAACACTAATGTCGATAGTGAAAAGAAATTGTCACTTGAACAAAAATTAGAATTGTCGATAACTAAAAAAATTTTAACAAAACAAAATACAATACAGAAATCAGCTTTATTCAAAACAATCCGACGAGAAATAGATTTATTTGAAGATGAGGGATTTAGAGGTAAATACTTGGAAAAAGTATATCGCGCATTGCTAACAGTTCCACCAACTAGTGTAGATGCTGAAAGAGCGTTTTCGGCAGCTAGTAATTTTTGCACAAAATTCAGTTCCAGGCTTAAGGACAGTACAATCGATGCATTATGTTTTTTAAGATCACATTTTAAAAATTTGTAATAATACCACAGACTGAATAGTGATATATGCACTCTTTTGCGATTTAAATAAATAAGATGTTCCTTTACTTTTTGTGATTCTTTATATACTGTTATAATTTATAAGTTACAACTTTTTTTGTGATATTTACTTTTCCTAATAAAACTGGCAAATAAAACAAAAACAAATACCAGTGATTTCTATCTTTCTCTAAAATTTCTACTACCGGTATTAAGATCTAAAAATACCGAATACCGGTATTGAACTTTTGGTCCGATATTGCAATCCCTAATCAATAGATATCCTTAAAATTAAATTACTTAATTTTTAATTAATTCGAATAGACTTTAATTCAAAATCAAGATTAATTAATTCTTCAAAAATATATCAATTGGTAAAAAAATGGCTTGAATTGTCAAAATAGTTATAATTGTTTTTAAAAATATTTTTTTTTGCACATAAGTTGTGGTTCATGTATGCTATGAATAACCCACTTAGGAGAGCCTAATATAGGGAGGACACTGCCTTTTGAAACCTTTAGGGGATAAATCCCACATTTGAATCTCGTAAGGGAGAAAACCGGTAAAACTCCTGCTACATCTTGTTTGTCGATGTCTAAACATGCAGTATAAGTGGCCCTCTACACATTTGTAATCCAAGCTCGAACTTTCTGCAAACTAACTTTGGTACCGCAGGCTTCAGGTTCAAATCCTGAGACTTGATGTTAGAAATGGCAGGAAAGACAGGAGGTTCCTGTCTAATTAGATTAAAGTGTGCAAAAAAAATGACCATAGAGCGACAAACAAAACCAAAGCAAGCAGGCTTACCATTAATTCACAACTACAACCTGTAAAAGAGACTATAATATTTAAAAAAATATTTTTAATTAAAATTACATTAAAAATAAATATCATTTCAAATTACACTTATTAGTATAATGTCCATTCTACAAAACGTTTCAGCATTGAACATTCATTTTGCAGAGAAAAGAAATTTTCAAAAGTGATATGTCTTAGATTTTTTTTTGTCTCTATTTAGATACTTTCTTTTAAAAAATATTGTTATTTTCATTAATTACTCCTACTATCGTTATCAATAATCCCTCCTTTGTAATTACAATAAACTTCCCCATTGATTCCAAATAATTACTAATGAAAACCAATTTCATCTGCTAATCTATACCTTCTTGAAAATGAAAGCAACCCAAATCCAATCTCCTCTTAATGAAACCTTTTACCAATAAAACGCCCCCATAGTATAATGACTGTCATAAAAGAAACGTTTCTCCGTCAGCTAAACCTCCCTTTACACTAAAAGCAATTAATTACTATCAATTCTAAAGACACCTTGATCATGAATGCTCAGGTAATATAACTTCAATCTTCGAATAATACAGAAACTGAATCGATTCCTTGTTGATGGACAAGTTGGCACCATTCATCCCTCGTCTGCCGAGATCCACCCTTTATCCCCAACCCCAAAGGGTTTTCTGAAGGGAGTTGATCGAATGATTTCCAGTGTCGGGGACATAATCCTCCCTTTTGTCAGGCATCCTAATCCACGGCCCTAACAAATGGACGCGGAGAAAATGAGTCTTGTGTCCCCAAATGAGGTCAAACTCCGAAGACATGGTTAATTGCAGAAGTCGTTAATGTAGTCGATTTGAAGGGATTTGGAAAAGAGAGTGTTAAACAATGCTGGATTACTTTTTAAGTAATTGCTTTTTCCATAAAGAATTTCATTCTACTTTACCTTCTTCTGCCTGCTTTTTACCAAATAACAAAGTGAGGATTAATATTTAGAATTTGGATATTTTATTTATAAAAATAATAAATATAATTTCCAATTATGGAATTAAAAGAAACCATTGAATTTTAAATTTGATAAAAATATAATCTGATACTATGCAACTAATACAAGCATAAGTAAAATGAAAGATATACGATACAGGAAGAATAAACAATGATTATAAACATAATATGAAATTATTACATGGCATGCTGTATAAATATTAACAGCCTTCAGTTTATGGAAAATGTTTTAAAATGTTATTCTTTAAAAAGTGCAGAAGTCGATTGTTTAACAAAAAATGCTGGATTGCTTTTTAAGTAATTGCTTTTTGATGAAGTATTTTATTTTCCTTTGATTTAATTTACTTCCTTCCGTATGATTTTGCATCCATCTAACAAATAGTAAGGTGAGGATGATGAGAGCGGGTAATGCTTGATCAGTCCTACACTTGGTGCAGATCCCAATAATCTTCTGCCCTTGTTCATATAAGATGAAAATTTAGAGCATTTCGATTCAATGACGTTTAAAATTTAAAAAAATATATATAAAAATATATGTATTTTATTACCGTTTAAAATTATGAGAGATAAAAAACAGTTCTGGAATAGCTAATTGTTCAACACTATTAAACAACATATATTTTGTTATTGTTGTTTATAATTCCGATAAGGTCTAGATATTAGACCAAAATCCTCCAACCTCTAAAAAGTCCAAGAATAGAAAAGAACAGATTTCTCAAGTGTCCTCTGGCAAAACGTGATAAGCAAGTATGTTGGCTTCTATGGACCCACAAAAGCAGGACACCAGCAGAGAGATCTCTCAAGTGCCAATCATGTATTGAGGGGCATTCCAGAGATTTTTAATTGTATTCTGAACTCAGAGAATACCTCACTGTAAGTGCGAGAGATTTTGCTTCATCGTTTATTTAAACACCTGATTATAGAAATACCATGAGGTTGATAAATAAAATTTACAATAATAAAAATCTTCTTAGGTTTCCAAGCATTTCCTAAATATGTAAGTTTTCCCTTGTTTTCATAATGTTTCCTGTAGATATAATATTGGGCAGTGAGCTCTAGGGACCTCAACAAATATTTGGGGAAAAGAAAATGTAAAACAAAATTTTTTTTTTTATTTAAAACACCACGAGAAACTTTCAATATAAACATTTATCACGTTATTTTAATTATGATAATTTAACACTAATTTACTACTTTGTTTAAAATCGACATGAGATATGGTTTGCTATGGTAAACGATTTACCAATATCGAGTAACTTACTTTGTATTTTCTTTTTGTACTGTCTGGCTTACAGAATTGATGTAAATTACTGTCTCAATTTTCCCAAAATAGTGTCTAAGGATCAGTTACGCTCAATGAAAATTAATTTAACTATCACTTAACGTTATTTATTCAAGTTCCATTGGCAAAATAAATGATAAAACATATTCATTCAAGATAGATACATTTAAGTTCATTATAAGTGCGTTTTATGCATAATTGAATTATTATGTTAAAAATGAATTCAGAATAAATCAAAACTTGTTCTAAAAGATCGTCTAGTGAAAGCAAAGACAAATTTATCTTCAAACAGAAAATCAAATCTTTTAAGATAAGAAATTTGTTTGGAATTCGTTAGAGTTTTATCTGCAAGATTAGTGCGGTTTTGTTTTTACATTAAGTTGTATATTATATGTGTAGTATTTATATATATATATATATATATATATATATATATATATAATATATATATATATATATCATACCATCCGATACCATTTTATTGTTAAAATAAAATAATTGAAGCTCTTATATGTATCATTACAGGAAATAAAACCATTTGCCATTGATAAGAAAATTGTTGTATTTTATTTATTTTGTGTATTGTTTAACATTTTTATACTTTTGTATGTTGTAACAGACTTTTCATGTTTTTGTGTTTTGCATAACACTATTTATATTTTATGTCAGATTATCATAATACGATACTTTTTATATTTCTGTATATTGTATGACACTTTTTATGATTTTGTATATTGTATAACAATTTTTATGTTTTTGTATATTGCATAACACTTTCTATGTTTTCGTATATTGCATAACCTTTTTTATGTTTTTGCATATTGTATAACACTCTTTATGTTTTTGTATATTGTATAACACTTTTATGCTTTTATATAGCGTGTAATACTTTTTATGCTTTATGTCGTACTATCATAATACAGCACTTTTTATGTTTTATATATTGTATCATAACAATTTCTTTAAAACAAACATATATTAAAAACTAGATTCAAGCATTACATACTGCTAATTGCAGATAATCAGTCTTCATTTCATTATCACTTTAACTGATACATCATTGCGGAACAAAGCACCCCACAGAAGACTGCTCCAAGAAAATGGCAAGAAGGAAGCCAGGATTTACCCAGCGGATCGAAGAAGGGGTTCTCTTCTATTGATGATATCCCGGCAGAGTCATGTTTGCATTGTTATGCTTTTCCGCTGCAGGCCTCTTCATTACACGTTCATTAGAATGAATGAACACTTCCCGCCACGTGTTGATCTTGGACAAAGGCAGATCCCGAGTGAAAATAAGTCGGCGGAGAAAAGGGGAAATTGGATGAAAGGACTGCGAGTCTCTGGAAAAAGGTCTGGGGAAATTATTTTTAGCTTTTGTTGCTTTTACAAAGAGAGAAGGGACTGATGTTTATGTTTGGAGGGAAATTTAAAATTAATAACTGAAGATTGCAGACTTTGCAATGGCATTGTATACAACTTTGAAATTTTCATTATTGATTTTTTTTAAATTTATCTTATGAAAATGAAAGTCTCATTGCTTTTGTTTTCAAATATGGGACGCATTGATTTGTGATCCTTTGACACAAGAATATAAGATATGGAGCAGATACAATGTTAGCCAGAGTGCAGCATGGTGAGACCTACTGTACTGCCACCACCTCTTTAAGGAAGTGAAATTCAATATAGATTTAAAATTCATGGTGTTACTGTAATGAAGCTATGCTTATAAATCAGTTATGTGATTGTAGCTCCATTACATTTATACAAATCATTTTAAACGCATTATTATTTTAACTTTCTGTACATAACTTCAAGGATTGTGACCTCATTATCATTTTTTGTGATAAGTATTTTGAAATAAGGGTAAAAGAAATAGTCTTTCAAAGAAATATTTATCATTATATTGAAATTAAAAAAAAAACATATATATTTACAAAGCAATTCTATCAAAAGCTAAATCATTAATATTTTGAAAGGCAAGTATTAATAAAATAAAATATGTATTAATAAAATGTATTAATAAATATGTGTTCAACACCACAAACTTCACAACACTTCACTTCATGAAACATGTTAACACAGAAATTGTCTACATTGATCAAATAAACTAGTCATGGCTATCATTAAAGCATCTCGCCTAGTAATCAATCGTTAAAATGTATTATTAGACGTCTCCTAATCTTTTTTGATCGTACAAAAATTATTTTTGTTTAACTTACATATTTGTAGACACTGCATATTTGTATACACTGCATATTTGCATTCACATAATTGTATTCATAGTTTGTCATGTTGTTTGTAACTTTTATTCATAACTGTACAATTACTACTACTACAAATACAACTCATTACTATAACTCTACAACTAATACTATTACAAATACAACACTTATACGATAACTATACAAATACTACTACTACAACAACTTATATACAATAACTCTACAACTACAACTTATATAGTATAAATCTACAACTACAATTCATATACTATAAATCTACAATTACTACTACTACAATTACAACTCATATACTATAACTCTACAACTACTACTACTACAACTACAACTTACATGCTATAACTCTACAACTCATAGTACTACAACTACAACTTATATACTATAATTGTACAACTATAACTCATGTACTATAACATCCTAAGGTACAATTCATTTAGCAATTTACAAGAACAACAACTAAAACAATTATTACACATATACTACTAATTTGTTTTTATCTTTGAATCAGAGGCGGCCAAATTGGTGATAAAAGCAAAAGGTATTCAATGCAGAAAGACATAAACGAGGGCAAAGATATAAGACAACCAACAACCTCTTAAAACACAGTCACAAATCTCCGTACTCGTTAATAGAGACATTCACTTCCAATTAAAAGCCCGGCCATACATTGAATCCTCTCCGGTCTCAGGTGCGCGGCGGCACGACAGACCATTGAAGCGAGTGCTTTCCAAATTGAGCCCCAACTTCCAAGGCAGCTCTGGGCATCCCCGGTGTAGTTAACTGGGTCCTGGCAACACCGACCCAACAAAGATCATTATTTAAGCTTTTAACCGAGAGAAATGCAAGAGTTCATCAAGGATTCCCCAGAGTAGAGTTCCGAGAGCGCTTGTGTTAGGAGGCGTAACAGCAGTGGTGTGATATTTTAAAAGTACTTTAGGGGCCGTTGGTTTAAGAATGCGTCTGTTGGATTCTTGCAGGGGGAAGACGGGGATGGGCGTCAGGAGAGTGATTATGGGGGTGTTTGCTTGCAACGCGTAATATCTTCCTTGCTGTTAGAGTCGTTTACGGAAAGATTATGAGGGAATTTGTTAAGCTTTTGTGGAGAAGAGAGTTTTTGGTAATTTCCTCTCCTCTATCTCTTTCGCAGGAAACCTTGCAATGGACGTATAAACATTGAGAGAAATGCGTAATTTTGAAGTAATCAGCTGAGTTTTCGCAGTCTTATATGAGTAATGTTTGTTTAAATGCGGTTTCTCGTACACAGATTTTATCGTACAAAGATTTTATCGTTCGACAATTAGCTGTCACAGAAATGAATTTGATATTAATGCTGTAAAAAGACTAGAAAAAGGATGCACAAAGAAAATACTTGTAATTGTGCATTTAATAATAAAATCATATATAACAGGTTGTGTTTTCTCACGATATGATATTTAGCTATTGATTGCCCTTTTAAACCTAATACTGTTTTGTTTGAATCTGCTTTATTCAATATTCGACATTTTTTTGTTCTAATGCAGCTGGCAAACACTTAGACAATTGTCTTAGATGAATTAAGGCAAACGCTGCACCGACGTTAATCATTTAGCATTGCCCAGGAGATGGGTTTAGCTTGAAGATAAACTACGACTTGGAGTAACAATACATCCGCAACGATCTTCTATCCTGATAGACCGGGACCTACGGTTTAAAGTCGATTCCGAGCCGTTACAGACATCCATGATACTTCTAGGGATCGAACACAAAGAAGCAGTTCTTTTTAAAAATGCAGTTTTTCTCTTATATTTCACTATGATATGCCGATGAGAAAGGTTTTCAAGTGAATAAAATCAATATGACAACTAAAACTCATATAATACCCTAAGATACAATTAATTTAGCAATTTACAAGAACAACAACTACCACATACAATTACTAATAATTTGTTTCTATCTTTGAATCAGAGGTGGCCAAATTGCTGGGAAAAACAAAAGTCATTCAATGCAGAAATACATAAACGGGGTCAGAGATATGTGACCCCAAACAACCTCTTCAAACACAGTCACAAATCTCCGCACTCGTTAATAGAGACATTCACTCCCATTTAAAATCCAGGGCATGCATTGAATCATCCCCAGTCTCAGGTACGCGGCGGCACGACAGACCACTGAAGTGAGAGCTTTCCAAATTGGGCCTCCAACTTCGAAGGCAGCTCTGGGCATCCACGGTGCAGTTAACTGGAGTCCCGGCAACACCGACCCAACAAAGATCATTATTTAAGCTTTTAGCCGAGAGAAACGCAAGAGTTCATCAAGGATTCCCCAGAGTAGAGTTCCGAGAGAGCTTGTGTTATTGGGGCGTAATAGCCGTGGTGTGATATTTTATAGTACTTTCGGGCCGTTGGTTTAAGAATGCGTCTGTTGGATTCTTTCAGGGGGAAGACGCGGATTGGTGTCAGGGGAGTGATTACGGGGGTGTTTGCTTGCAACTAATATCTTTCTTGCTGTTAGAGTCGTTTACGGAAAGATTATGAGGAAATTTGTTAAGCTTTTGTGGAGAAGAAGGGTTTTTGGTAATTTCCTCTCCTCTATCTCTTTCGCGGGAAGCCTCTGAATGGGGGAAGGTGGTATAAACATTGAGAGGAATGCGTATTTTGAAGTAATCAGCTGAGTTTTCGCAGTCTTATGTGAATAATGTTTGTTTAAATGTTGTTTCTAGTATAAAGATTTTGTTGTGTAGCTATTTGTTTTCACAGTAATAAATTGGATATTAGTGGGTGTAAAAATACTGTAAAGAGGATGCATAAAAATATTTGTAATTGTACATTTAAAAATTAAATGATCTATAATAAGTTTTGTTTTTTCATATTTTTTAACTGGAACTGATGCAGCGTTATTAAGGAATTGATAACCCTTTTAAACCTAATATTGTTTTGTTTGAATCTGCTTCAATCAATCTTCGACATAAGGCATTTAAAACGCATCATATATAGCTCCCAATATATATGTCCAATTGGCTAGCGCTCTGGATTTTGGTGCTTAAGGGTTAAAGCCCTACCGTTGGCGTAGATGATTCTTTTTTGGTTCGGAATCCATGTTAAATTGTATGTCATTGTCTAAATAGTGTGTATACAATATGGCCATAGATCGACAAACCAAACCACACCGTTCCAATTGTCATAATATATAAGAAACACATTATTTACGATATATATTTAACTTTTTACCTGTGAATATGATACTATTAATCTTTAAAAAATATTTTACAGATTTTATGGTACTGATAACTATTATTAAGAATAACTATGAAAGTGAACTTGCAAAGAAAATTTTTTTTTAGTGTTGACATCCGAAAATGTATGTCTATATTCTGTAGAGGTAGAGTGCAGAAGTAATAGACTAGCAACTATCTCCTTAAACAAGCTTCATTATGACGATTTTTCAAGAACAATACTTTAGAGAAGTCACATATTAGGACTTATTACTCTTACGGAAAGCGGCTTATTCAACATCCTGAAAGGAATTGCACTCTATTTCCGAAAGGTTGAGAATAGTAAAATCATACTTAAAGATAATTTTCTAAGTAAATTTTAAAGCTTTAATTAGTAAGTGCATTCTACTGAAAATTATTTGCGGTTTCTTCTTCTTTTCTGTTTTTAATTTTATTAATTCTTATGTTATTTAATTTTTGAACTTTTTAAGATGTCTATATAGATGGTATAAATTTAATGCTAACTGTTGAAGCCAGATAAATGATTGAAATAATTTTTAATTTCTTATCTCAATATTTTAAACTTGTATAATGGTCGAGGCGCCATTTTGATTTCAGTAAATTTTTAAATACAGCTGAATATATGGCAATAGGAAAATTTAAATTGAAAATAGTTTATTTAGAAAACAAAATTTTCTAAAATAAAAAAAAAATAAAAATATATTATACACTGACTTTTTATCTGCACTAAACTGTACTACCCTTTACCTTCTTCTTTTTCAATGGCGCAACAGACCCATGGTGGGCCAAGGCAGTCTCCTACAGGCAGATTTCAAGACAAGAGATGTTTTCTTTTTTTACGAGAGGGTTGCTAGCCTTACACTGTACAGTCATATTAGTCCAGTACCATCGGTTTAAAGTGTATTTTGAATACTACAAACATACATGGCACCGCCGGATCTCGAAACTTGTGGCACCGAGTGCCAGAACTAACTTTTTACATAAAAAGCCTTAATCTAAAATCCTTTCGATGTTTAACCATTAAACTGCACTTCTTGCAAGTTTGAATAGCAACACATAGTATTGGTATCTGCAATACTATGTGCTGTATTATCTGTTTTACCATGTGTTGTATAGTATATGATATTTAGACAAAATGAAATTTCCTTTATCCCTTCACTTTGATGCATTTATAATATAAGTATTTCTTTTTTTTTTTTTTTTTTTTTTTTTTGTTGCCTTATGAGTAGAAATAACATCATGAGCTTAATTACTTATAAAAAATGTAAATGTAAACTGACGCTAGACGAATTATAACTTTTTCTCATCTGCATGGGCGTCAGCTTGCTTTAACGAGCAATAAATGTAATTATCTATAGAATGCGTTTTTGAATAAAAGAGTTGGTGTTTCCAGTCCACTGAAAGTATGTGTGCCTTTATTCGGAGATCATTACATTTAGCACATGATTTGTACACGTGACATTAAAAATTTCAATGTCTGATAAATGAGATTTTTTAATATAAAACTGTTGTTCAGAGCATAGAATTTAATTCATTGAAGAATAAACGTATAGGAATTTTGCAAGACCTTAATCTAATATCATTATGTGCCTAAATGTCAAACTGCAACATTTGCTGTCATTTATAGAAACACATGGTATTGATTTCTGCAATGCAACATGTTATATTCTATACATTCAGATAACACGGTTATTATCCATACATTGACAATATAGTTATTATCCATACATTGACAATATAGTTATTATCCAAAACTCAGACAAAATAGTCATTATCCATGCATACACATTATCCATACACTTTGATACCTTTATAATACACATAATAATTTCTTTCTTTTTTCCTTCTTTTGCACTTAATGATTTAAACTTTTAATGCCTGATAATAAATGGAATTTTCATGTTTGGCATTGATGTTTAGAGAATGTGAAATTCACAAGGAAAATTTTTATCAGAAATATAAAAATATTTACTTTTAATAATTTAAATAATATTAACATTTCTTTTGAAACTAATAATAATTATTATTATTAGACGATGATAATATTTGGTTGATCTAAATGGTTAAACACTCATAATAATTTCTATTTTAAATAACTTCATATGTTTACACATTAATACGAGATTTTATTTTACGAATGTTTGAGCAACGTTAAGATACTAAATTTTAAAAATAAATATTTAATAAAAGATATTGTTTTCCTAATATGCATTGTTTCAAATTGTTTCTGTTATATAAATCTAATATCTGAATGAACATTTTATTTTTAAAGCAAATGACATGAATGCCTTTGTGTTTATTTTTACAATTATATTCAAGTCCTTTTAAATCTTGCCTCTCTGATCGTATATTTATTCAACTCATCTAGAAAAACAAACACATTTAACATGGGGAATCACTGCAATGATATACTAAAACTTCTAATGATATAAAAAATTCATTTGCTTAGGAATTTATTTTTTACAAAAATAAATTTTTCTATTATTTATTGATCATTATTTTTACCATTCAGCTTCATGTTTTTCACTGAAACATTTAAGTGTCTCATTTTGAGATTTTTTTTTTTTATTGTTTCTTTTTCAAAAGCAATAATATCCTTCATAAAGAATTGACGGAATAGAATCCCTCGGAAATTTCAAAATATCAATTGTCAATATTCCCTGTTCGGCATCTTCTATTATGTATAAAATAGGGTTAGTTAATGAAAAAAATATGTCTTTATTTTAATAAGTTTGAATGTATACTTTTATAACTCGCAAAATAGCAAATTATAAATGTGAAACATTGTTTGTTCTGTTTACTCCTTTTTAATTTTGTTTTACTAACCAAAAAAATCATTATATAAGTATATTATCCAACGAAAATTGTTACATGAAATCTATTTGTAAAATATATATTTCAAAAGATCAGTAATGTTTACAGATAATAACAACATTATCTAAACAATTGACAAGAGATTAGTTTCATTATCATCATTTTTTATAAATAAATAAGATAAATATCCATGTTTGTCAAGATATGAAATCCAAAAAGGAAAAATAGCACAATATGTTTATATTATAAGTGAAAATTACATTTTGATAAACAATCTTTTTTTTATATTTTCAATAATAAAGAAAATACTCAATTTAATTTGAAAATAATTTGAGATTTGCCAATTATTTTATTATTTTTATTTTAGATTTTGTTGCTGATAAATTTATCTCTAGTTTTTCGCCTTATTCAATTACATGCCAGTATCCCTTTACGTATGGCTTATATATTCATTTTGTGGTTATTTTTACGAAATTAAAAGAAAAAGATTGAAATTCAATTTCAGTTTTAAAAATAATGATTGTTTTCAATTCATTATTAAAAAAATAACTTTTCTGTACAGATACAAAAATATTGTCTTGTTTTAATAGATACTATTATAACTAAATAATTTGGACTTTAATTGATTCGAATACATACTAATTCAAAATCAAAATAAATTAATTTATCAAAAATGTATCAGTTGATAAAAAATGACTTGAATTGATCAAAATAATTACAATTATTTTTAAAATATTTTTTGCACATAAGTTGTGTTTCATGTTTGCTACAAACAGCCTTCTGATGGAAGATACTGCCTTGTGAAAAAGATTAAGCAGTAAATCCCATATATGAATCTCAAAAGGAAGAAAATCTGTAAAACTCCCATTAAGCTTCTTGATTCTCAATGAGTCTAACCATGGTGTATACATTACTATGTCCTCGTTTGGTTGCTCTCTCAAGTGACGGCAGCGGACTCCACAAACGGATTCGAGCTCGACACCTCCTGCAAAGCTAACTTTGGTACCACAGGCTTCAAGATCGAATCTTGGAGGTGGTATGGATGTTAGTGGATCGGAATTCACGTTAAATTGCAAGCCCCACTGTAATTAGCCTAACGTGTGCAAAAAATGATAGCTAAGTAACAAACCAAACTAGCTTAGCATAAATTTCCAACTCGCACCTATAAAAGAGACTACTATTTAAAAAATTAAATTAAAAATTACATTAAAAATAAATATCATAAATAATTTCAAAATTGCACTTATGAATATAATGTCCATTCTACGAAACGTTTTGGTATTGAACATTCATTTTACAGTGAAAATAATTTTTCAAAAGTGATTATCTTAAACTTTTGTCTCTGTTTAGAAACTTTCCTTAAAAAATACATTGTTATTTTAATAATCACTCCTTTTTAACTATGTACAACTTCCCCATTGATTCCAAACAATTAACACTGAAAACCAATTTCGTCTCCAAATCTATACCTTGTTGAAAGCGAAAGCAACCCAAATCCAATGTCCTCTTAATGAAACCTTTACCAATAAAACGCCCCATAGTATAACGAGTTCCTTAAAAGAACCGTTTCTCCATCGACTAAACCTCCCTTTACACTAAAAGCAATTAATTACTGCCAATTCTAAAGACACCTTGATCTTGAATGCTCAGGTAATATAACCTCAATCTTCGAATAATACAGAAATCGAATCGATTCCTTTTGTTGATAGGCAAGTTGGCACCATTCATCCTCGTCAGCCGAGATCCACCTTTATCCCCAACCCCAAAGGGTTTTCTGAAGGAGTTGATCGAATGATTTCCAGAGCCGGGAACATAATCCCCCTTTTGCCAGGAATCCTAATCCACGGCCCTAACAAATGGATGCGGAGAAAATGAGTCTTGTGTCCCCAAATGAGGTCAAACTCCGAAGACATGGTTAATTGCAGAAGTCGTTAAGGTAGTCGATTTGAAGGGATTTGAGAAGAGAGCGTTAAACAATGCTGGATGACTTTTTAAGTAATTGTTTTTAACAAAAGTATTTCATTTTACTTCGATTTACTTTTCTTCTTCGTATGTTTTTGAATCATCTACCAAATAACAAGGTGAGGATGATAAAAATTATAAATAAAATTTTCAATTGTGATTTTCAAGAACCTATTGAATTTTAATTTTGATAAAAATATGATATATTATGTAACTAATATAAGAATAAGTAAAATAAAGGATATATGATACAAAAGAACAGACAATTATTATAAACAAAATATTGAAATATGGCATGGCATGTTATATAAATATGAACAACTTTCAGTTTACGGAAAATGTTATAAAAGTTATTATTTAAGTGCAGATGTCGTTAGGATAGTTACTTTTAAGAGGTTTGGTAAAGAGAGTGTTAAACAATGCTGGATTATTTTTAAGTAAATGTTTTTGGATAAAGTATTTCATTTTACTTTGATTTACTTTAAATCCTTCAGTATGTTTTTGCATCTCTACCTAATAAATAGGTAAGGATGATAAAAATAATAAATAAGATTTCCAACTATAAGAATCCATTGAATTTTAAGTTTCATAAAATATGATATGACACTATCTAACTAATGTAAGTATAAGTAAAACGAAATGTATACGATTCAGAAATATTAAAAAAGATTGTAAACATAATATGAAAATATGGCCTGCATAGCATGTTATATAAATAATAAAACGTTCAGTTTTTAAAAAATATTATAAAATGTTATTGTTTAAAGAGAAAGTAACATTTCAGAAATATTGACTGATCTTGGGTTTATATTTTATTTATTATCTTCTATGTAACTAATCCAAGTATAAGTAAAGTCAATATACACAGTACAAAAAGAATAAATAATGATTATAAACCATAATAATAAAATATAGTATGGCATGGTTATATAAGAATTAAGTGTGGTTATTAAGTTTGATAAAAATATGACATGATAATATGCAACTAATGTAAGCATCCTTTGAATAATCAAAAACATTGACTTTATTAGCTATTAGACCAAATCCCTCAACTCTAAAAAATGTCCAAGAATAGAAGAGGCTAAAAAAAAAACCCTGACAATTTAAAATCAAGACAGTTTTAAATATGAATTGGTGATGCTTGATCAGTCCTACATAAGGTGCACGTCCCAATAATCTTCTGTCACTATTCATAAAAGAAGAAAAATTAGAGCATTTCGATTCAATGATGATTAAAATTTTCAAAAAAAAAAAAAGTATATATAGTTTAAAAAGTTTATATAAAAGTTTATTACCATATTAAAATTATTAGAGAAAGAAAAATATTTCTGGAATAACTGACTTCAAAAACTATCACCACCAGAGATTTTGCTGTTGTTGTTTTTAATCTCCCATGCGGTCTAGCTATTAGACCAAATCCATAAACATCTAAAAAAATTCAAGAATAGAAGAGGTTCAGAAAAATCCTCCTCCAATTTAAAAATCAAGACAGTTTAAAATATGAGCAGGCGATGCTTGATCAATCCTACACTTGGTGCAGGTTCAATAATCTTCTGCCCTTACTCATAAAAGATTAAAAATTAGAGCATTTCAATTCCATGACGATTAAAATTAAAAAAAAATTAAAATATAGATTTTATTACCATTTAAAATTATCAGAGAAAGAAAACAGTTTCTGAATGACTGACTCTTCAACACTATTAACCACCAGAGATTTTATTGTTGTTGTTTCTAATCACCGATATGGTCTAGCAATTAGATCAAATCCATCAATCTCTAAAAAGTCCAAGAATAGGAGATATTAGATTCCTCAAGTGTCTTCTGGCAAACCTTAATAAGCAAGTATGTGGGCTTCTATGGACCCGCAAAAGCAAGGCACCAGCAGAGTGATCTCTGGAGTGCCAATCATGCATTGAGGGACATTTCAGGGATCCTTAATTGTTCTTTAAAACCCAAAGAATATCTCCCTATAAATGTGAGAGATATTGTTTTATCGTTCATTGAAAAACCTGATTATAGAAGTACCATGAGGTTGATAAATAAAATTTACAAGTATAAAAACCTTCTTAGTTTTCCTAGCATTCAATAAATATGTAAATTTTCCCTAGTTTTCATAATTTTACATGTAGATATAATATTAAGTATGAGTTTTGGGGAACCTCAACAAAAATTTGAGGAAAAGAAAATGTAAAACAATATTTGTTTTATTTAAAACATCTCGAGAAACTTTTAATATAAACATTTATCATTTTATTTTAACTTTGATAATTTAACACTAATTTACCACATCGCTTATAATCGACATGAAATATATTTCGCCATGGTAAACGAGTTAACAATATAGAATAACTTACTTTGCATTTCCTTTTGAATCGTCTGGCTTACAGAATTTATGCAAATTACTGTTTCAATTTTCCCAAAATAGTATCTAAGGATCAGTTATATTCAAGAAAATTAATTTAACTATCACTTAAAGTTATTTATTCAAGTTCCATTGGCAAAATATATGATTAAACAAGTTCATTCCAGGTTCATTTAAGTTCATTATAAGTGAGTTTCATGTATATATATTTATAAAATAATTGAATAATTATAAAAATGAATTCAGTATAAATATTAATGTAAAATTGTTCTAAAAGATCGTCTGGTGAAAGCAAAGACAATTTTATTTCAAACTGAAAATAGAATTTTTAAAGACAAGAAAATTATTTGGAATACTTTAGAGTCTTATCTTTAAGATTGCTGCTACGTGTTTTGTTCTTAAATTAAGTTCTATATTATATGTGTGATATATATATATATATATCATACCATCCAATCACATTTTTTTATTTTGTAGAGATAATTTTAATTCTTATATGCATCATTATAGGAAATGAAACCATCTGCCATTGGAAAAAATTGTTGTTTTTATTTATTTTGTATATTATTTAATATTTTTTATGCTTTTGTATATTATATAACACTTTTTATGTTTTGTATATTGTATAACACTTTACTTTTTTGTATATAGTATAACACTTTTTATGGTTTGTATAACACTTTTTATGCTTTTGTATATTTTATAACACTTATGTTTTCGTATATTGTATAGCACTTTTTATGTGTTTGTATATTGTATAACACTTTTTATGGTTTTGTATATTGTATAACACATATTATGTTTTTGTTTTTGTATATTGCATAATACTTTTTATGTTTCCGAATATTGTATAACACATTTTATTTTTGTATACTGCATAACACTTTTTATTTTTGTAAATTGTGCGACACTTTTTAAGGATTTTGTATAATGTACAACACTTTTTTATGTTTTTTATATAACATTCTTTATTCTTTTGTATATTGTATGACCCTTTTTATGTTTTTGTATATTACATAACACTTTTTATGTTTTGTGACATATTATCATAATGCAGCCCTTTTTATGTTTTGTATATTATATTATGGTAATTTCTGTAAAACAAACATGTATTAAAAACATGATTCAAACATTACTTATTGCCAATTTCAGACAATCAGTCTTCATTTCATTATCACAGAAATTGATACATCATTTTGCAACAAAACACTCCACAGACTGCTCCAAGAAAATGCCAACAAGGAAGCCAGGGTTTACCCAGCGGATCGAAGAAGAAGCTCTCCTCTATTGATGATATCCCGGCAGAGTCATGTTTGCATTGTTATCCTTTTCTCCTGCAGGCATCTTCATTACACGTTCATTAGAATGAATGAACACTTCCCCCACGTGTTGATCTTGGACAATAGCAGATCCGAGTAAAAATAAGTCGGCGGGGAAAAAGGGAAATGGATGAAAGGACTGCGAGTCTCTGGAAAGAGGTCTGGAGGCTTTTGTTGCTTTTACAAAGAGAGACGAAGGCTGATATTTATGGATGGAGGGAAATTTAAAATTAATAACTGAAGATTGCAGACTTTGCAATGGCAATGCAACTTTGAAATTTTCGTTATTTATTTTTTAAATTATCTTAACAAAATGAAAGTCTCATTGCTATTGTTTTGGAATGCCTAACACTTTGATTTGTGATCATTTGACACAAGAATAGAAGATATATAGCAAATTCAATGTTAGGCAGCGTTCACCATGGAGAGACTTATTGTACTGTCTCCACATTTTGCCACCCCTTCTTTAGGAAAGTATGGATTTAAAAATATTGGGGTTACTGCAATGAAACGTTGCTTATAAATCAATTATTTGATTGTAGCTCCATTACATTTATACGAATCATTTTAAAGGACCAATTAATTTTACATTCTTTATTTAACAACAAGAAATGTGACCTCACTATCAATTTTGTGATAAGAACTTTGAAATAAGGGGTAAAAGAAACAGTCTTTCAAAGAAATATTTTCCATTATATTGAAATTCAAAAAAACTACATATAGTGTATATTTACAAGGCAATGTTGCCAAAAAGTTAAATAATTAATATTTTGAAAAAGCAAGTATTAATAAAACAAAATAAGTATTAATAAAAATGTATTCGTGTTTCCCTTCCCTTGTATTTTTGTGGAAGCGACAATATTTTATTTTTGTGTGTTTTTTGTTGACGCCATAGTCAATGTCCTCATATGTCATTATTTATATCATCAAAAATTTCCTAATGTATATTTTTGTTCAACCCCACAAACTTCTTACCAAAATAATTTCAAGCTCATGCGTGATCAAACTTCACAATACTTCACTTCATGAATCATTTTTAGACACAAATTACCTACATTGATCAAATTAATCTAGTCATGACCTATCATTAAAAAACCTCTTCTAGTAATGAATCGTTAAAATTTGTCATGAGATGTCTTCTAATCTTTATTGATAGTGCACATTTATTTCTGTTCCGCTTGAATTTTTGTAGACACTTTATATTATAGAGAAAAAAATCGCATTTATATATCTTTCAATTTTTATTCATAGCTTGTGATCTCAGAAGCTATTCATTTCAGAAAAACTCATGTTTCATTCTCTGAAATCAGAATAAATTACCGCTCTTTTTGAGCGATGTCAAAAAATATCAAACATTAGAATTGTACTTTTTAAATTGGAGCTGCTCATTTCAGGCATCAAGATGATGTCTGGGCTTAAAAGAAAAAAAAAAAAAAAAAAAAAAAAGAACAGTGGCACCGGAATTCATTTTGTTCTATTTTTTTCCTTTGACTTCTTCTCTGTTTTATTCAAAAATAAAAGTAAACTGAATTTAAAAGTAAAGCAATTTGTGATATTCAATGTAATGGAGTTTCTTTCTTTATTTTTAAAAATTTTTATTTTTAAGATAAGTCATTATGTAGATATCCTGTTATCATTGCAATTGTTTATATTAATTTTTTTTTTTTTGTTCTTTTATATTTTAAAGTGTTTAGGAAAAGGTTACACTTTCTTATGTTTTTATATATTGCATAACACTTTCTGTTTTTGTATATCCCATAATAATTTTTTTGTTTTTGTATATTGTATATCACATTATGATTTTGTATATTATATAACACTTTTTATGTTTTATGTCATATTATCATAATACAACACTTTTTATGTTTTTGTATATTGTAATATGGTAATTTCTGTAAAACAAACATAAATTAAAAAACACGATTCAAACATTACATACTGCCAATTTCAGACAATCAGTCTTCATTTCATTATCACTGATACTGATACATCATTCTGGAACAAAGCGCCCCACAGAAGACTGCTCCAAGAAAATGTCAAGAAGGAAGCCAGGATTTACCCAGCGGATCGAAGAAGAACCCTCTTCTATTGATGATATCCCGGCAGAGTCATGTTTGCATTGTTATCCTTCTCTCCTGCAGGCCTCTTCATTACGCGTTCATTAGAATAGATGAACACTCCCCCACGTGTTGATTTTGGACAATGGCAGATCCCGAATGAAAATAAGTCGGCGCAGAAAAGGGGAAATTGGATGAAAGGACTGCGAGTCTCTGGAAAGAGGTTGGGGGAAATTATTTTTATCTTTTGATGCTTTTACAAAGAGAGAAGGGACTGTATTTATGGATGGAGGGAAATTTAAAATTAATAACTGAAGATTGCAGACTTTGCAATGACAATACAACTTTGAAATTTTCGTTATTTATTTTCAAAATGATCCTATGAAAATGAAAAGTCTCATTGCTCTTGTGTTTGACACTTTGATTTGTGATTATTAGACACTAGAACCGCAGATATGTAAGCCAGCGTGCACCAGGGAGAGACCTACTGTAATGCCACCAAAATTTGCCACCAACCCTTCTAGAAAGGGAACTTCAATATAGATTTAAAATTCATGGTGTTACTGTAATGAAGCTATGCTAATAAATCAATTATGTGATTGTAGCTCCTTACATTTATACAAATCAAATTTAAACGCACTATTATTTTTACTTTCTGTACCTAACAACAAGGATTGTGAATTCATTATAAATTTTTTTTTGTGATAAGAATTTTGAAATAAGGGCAAAAAAAAAAAGTCTTTAAAAAAACATTCTCCGTTATATTCAAATTTAAAAAAAAAAGTACTTATATATTTAAAAAAGCAATTGTGTCAAAGGCTAAATAGTTAATATTTTGAAAAAGCAAGTATTAACAAAATAAAATAAGTATTGATAAAATTATATTCGTATTTCCTTCCCTTGTATTTATGTTGAAACAACATTATTTTATTTATTTTTTTGTCGACACCATAGTCAACGTCATAATATCAAATCATTATTTTTGTCATGTAAAATTTCTTCCTATATATATTTGCTGAACGTCACAAATTCCATACCAAAATTAGTTCATGCTCACACATGATCAAACTTCACAACACTTCACTTGAGGAAACATGCTCACACAAAATTGCCTACATTGATCAAATTAATCAAGGCATGACCTATCATTAAAGCACCTCGTCTAGTATTCAATCGTCGAAAGGTATCATTAGACGTCTTCTAATCTTTTTTGATCGTACAAAAATATTTTTGTTGAACTTGCATTTTTGTAGACACTGCACGACAAAAAAAAATAAATCACATTAACATATCTTTCAATTTTTATTCATAGCTTGTGATCTATAAAGCTATTCATTTCAGAAAAAATTCCTGTTTCATTTTCTCAAATCAGAATAAATTACCGCTCCTTGAGTGATGTCAAAAAATATCAAACATTAGAATTGTATTTTAAATTGAGCTGCTCATCTCAGGCATCGAGAAGATGTCTGAGTTAAAAAAAACAAAGAAAAAAAACAGTGGCACCGGAATTCATTTTGTTCTTTTTGTCTCTCCCTTCAACTTCTTCTCTATGTTTTATACAAAAATATCACAAATTGCTTTACTTTTAAATTCAGCGATATTCAATGTAATGGAGTTTCTTTCTTTATTTTTCCAAAATTCGAATTTTAAAGACGTGTCATTATGTAGATATTCTGTTATCATTGCAATTGTTGATATTATTTCATTTTATTCTCTTATATTTTAAAGTGTTTAGGAAGAGATTACTTTACTGAACTTAATTAGAGGTATTATCCTTCTAATTAGGAGTCTTCTAATCTAATTTAATAATTGATATAAGGTTATTAGAAATAAAACATGCAGGAATGTTTGTTTATTTTTATAATGAACTTATATATATATATATATATATATATATATATATATATATATATGGGGAGGGGGTGTTATGTGGGGGTATTGTGGTGTGTGTTTGAGTGTTCATGTGTGGTGGTATGTGTGTCAGTGTGTATGTGTGAGTGTATGTCATGTGGTATGGCGTGAGTGTGTGGTGTGTATGAGGTGTGATGTGTGTGTGTATGTCATGTGGTATGGCGTGAGTGTGTGGTGTGTATGAGGTGTGGTGTGTGTGTGTGTATGTGTATGATGTAGTGTGGTGTGTGTAGTGTGGTCTGGTGTGTGTGTATGATGTAGTGTAGTGTGTATGCGGTGTGGTCTGGTGTGTGTGATGTAGTGTGGTGTGGTCTGGTGTGCCTGAGTGTATGTGTGTGTGTGTGTGTGTGGTGTGAGTATGTGCGTGTGAATAAAATATTTCAAAAATATTTGTTGTTCATTGATTTAGGTAACAGGTGTTTTGTTTTATATTATTGCGCTATATAATGCAGTTAAATATGGAAATCTATTACAAAAGTAAAATTCATAGCATAAAACGTTTAATGAATTTACATACTACTATACATAAATGAGTAAAATGTAAAAAGTCAATAAAATTTAAAAATACATTACTTCTATCACAAAGATTTCTTCTACAAAACTACTCATCTAATTTTTGTTGATTATGTTTTTGTATTTCCTTATATATTAAAGTTTTAATTTTCACAAATAATTATAAACAATAATCATGTTCACAAAAGTTGCCACAATCTGAAGTAATGATCAGAATGGAGTAAAATTGCTATCTGAATCGGCGATTGAATGCCTATCTTGTCTTAAAAAATATTCTAGCAAAAACAGTTGAGGTGGCAAAAGACCTTATATTATCATTTTCAAACTGAAATTTTCATATTTAAATTGAAGCCGTAATATTTTGTCAATACCATAGGATGTAGAATAAATAAACCACCTAATTGATATTGGCGCTTTTATAAGTATCAAACAAAATAGAAATAATTGAAGTTTGGTAAAACCTAAAACTTTTTTTCCCAATAATGCTGAAATTCTATTTTTCTTCTATTTATATCCAACATTTTCATCGTTATTAACAAAAAATTATTTCTTTCAACTTAAACCAGCAAAAAAATTACTACGTTACCATTTATGTTAAAAATATTATTGATTCCTATTTCTACTCAGAGTTCCATGTTTTTATCAGTAAGTGTATATTTAGCCAGCGTCGTAGTGGCACCAGACTTCATTCCAAACTTCAATCTCGTGCTTTCTGAATCGCATTTTCCCCCATTTTATTCAAAAATGACCTAAATTGTCCCACTCTTCAAACATATTCAATGGCATTCCTTGTAATAGAAGATATCTTTTTATTCTGGTAACTTCCAGTCATCATCATTGGGGAAAAATCCTATTAAAAGAAAGAATGAATAAAACTTTTAACTGGATTTTTGTTATTGGCGTACCTCAATGGATGTAAAATTATGGAAATCTCTCACAGAAATATAAAGAGGCGATGAAAAAAAAAAGAGATCCCTTTTCCCCCATGATATAGTCAATGGGGGACATTTGCATACAAAATCGATTAACCATTTTAAGTTCTTTTTTAGGAGGGAGAACTTTAATGGAGAGAGTTGAACAGAGGAAACTAAAGTAGTTAAAATCTTTATTAAGTATCGCAATAAATTTATCACTAAATCACTTATTTATTGTTACTTTTACTTTTTTTTTTTCTACCGGAATTTTAAGTAAAATGGTAGCTATGAAAACTTTTCAGGCTTTGGAAGTATAGAAATATTATTTAATGAAACTTTGTTGCCAAATTAAATTAATAGAAAGTAAAAATTATTTAAATATATAAAAATATATAATTAAATCTTTATTAGACTTTAATATTATAATCTATGTAAAGTAGAAAAATGCATAATCTTTTAAAATTTTATATACTAATTTTAAGCAATTCTTTTCAAAGATACTTGATTTATGTTTTTCTATGTTTTCATAATATAAATTTGAAATAGAAAATTTATTAAATATAATGTACTACACGAATTTTAAGTGAAATGGTAACTATGAAAACTTTTTCAGGCATTAGAAGTATAAAAATACTATTTAATGAAACTTCGTTGCTAAATTAAATCAACTGAAAGTAAAAATAATTTAAATATATAAAATTCTATAGTAAAATCTTTATAGACTTTAATATTATAATCTATATTAATTAAAATATTCACAATATTCTAATATTTTACATATTAATCGTAAGCAATTATTTTTCAAAGAAATTTAATTTTAGAGTTTGAAATAGAAAATTTATTAAATATAATGTACAGAAGGACATGAACAATTAACAGAAATATTTCAACTTTTTAAAGAAATTTCGTTGTTAAATTAAATCACCTGAAAGTAAAAATTATTTAAATATATAAAATTCTAGAGTAATATCTTTATAGACTTTAAAATTTTATATACTGTTTTAAACAATTATTTTTCAAATATATTTAATTTATATATTTTTTTGTTTTTTTTTTTTTTTCTGTACGTATGTCATTTAGAGTTTAAAATATATAATTTATTAAATATAATTAACGATATGAAAAATTAGCAGAAAAAATTTCAACCGATATTTTAATCAGAGTAAATTTTGAAAAATTTATAAGCGCTTATTTTAGCTAGAAAAATTTAAACTTCATTAAAATTACTTAAAATCAAAATTAGCTTTTATATCATAAACTATATCATGTAGAAATATTCACAATCTTATAAAATTTTATATGCTTATTATAAGCAATTTTTTCAAAGATATTTAATTTATGTTTTTCTTCATTTTCTGTAAAGATGTCACTTAAAACTTGAAACAGAAAATTTACTAAACATAATTTATATTAACGATATGAACAATTATCAGAAAATTTCAATTTATATTTTAATTAGAAAATTTCGAAAAATTATAAGTGCTTTTTTAATTCGAAAAAAATTAAACTTTATTCAAGTTACTTCAAATCAAAATTAGCTTTGAATATTAAGATTATGAAGAAAATAGGTTATTTAAGTTTTATTAAGGTTTTAAGGAAACAAGGTTTAAGTTTTATTAAGATTTTAAGGAAACAGGATTTAAGTTTTATTAAGGTTTTATTATATTATATTTATATTATTTATATTATTAAGTTTTATTATATGTTTAACAATAAAACTATTATATATTAATTATGTGTTAAACATCACATAATGAAGTAATTTCTTCATATTATAACTACTATAAATTTTTTGCTAAAACCATATTTTCAAATTTAATTATAAATAAGTTCCTTGTTTTTTGAAAATTAATTTGCCCTTTCATGAAGTATTATAATTTTCTATAAAAAGGATAATCACCAGTAACCAACACATTAAAAATACAAACACAAATAGTAAAAACAATTTATAATGTTTTGCAAAAATTAAGTAAAAATTTGAAAATTGTGATTGTGGAATTTACATTCATAGAAATTTATTATTTTTCCAAAATTTTATGGAAACACCGTTTTAAAAAAACTTAAGAACTAAATAAAAGAATGACATTATTTTTTCCCCTTGAAAATGATAGACAAGTTAAAAAAAACAGAATCGAAGTTAACCAACAAAAGGTTGTATTTGAGTTCAAATACTTACTTCATCAATAAAACATTAAACCTACTTTTAAATTATATCATTTAATTTAAGATAGGTATGATTGGCGTACGATAACTGAGCAAAATGAATTTGTTCCTAAAATAAAAAAAAAAAATTCCTGGTCATACAGTTTCAAAATCAACTTTAAAATGTTGAGTTCGTGGCGCCATCTTGTGTTAAATGAAGAAGTAAAAATGTTTTCATCTAAATAACAAGAATACGTACTTACATTGTAATTATTTTTTTTTTAGAATTTACGTTTTAAAGTCAAAAACATATAAATGTAAAAGAAAAATAATTATCAGAAAATCAAGAAATGCATTATTGTTGATATGAAAAGAAGAATCACAATTAAATTTACTTTATATTCTTACGTAGCATTAACAATTTTGATTTGTACTACATATATATTTTATACATATATTTAACTGTTCAATTTACAAGATAAATATTTTCAATTTATTGTCATAATTAATAAATAAAATTGTAGCTAACGTAGTCCTAAATGTAATGCTTAATGTATTTTAAGATCTTCTATTAAAACTACATAATATATTTTGTTTTTCCTTTTTCTTTTGTCATGGTCTTTTCTGAAAATGTAAATTTTTAAAAATTCGCAATTGTAACTTTTTAATACAATGCAATTTGCATTTTAATAATAAATCTGTTAACAAAATTCATATTTTTTCTTCAATAAATAAAAACAAATAATTAAATAAATATTTTCATCTTTAAGTCTTTGTCTTATAATGATTTGTTGATACAGAATCAGTAGCAAAATATTAATAAAGGAAGATAAAAACTAACAGAACAAAAATTCGAAAAATGATCAAATAGAAAATAATAATAATTATATAATAAAACAATAAATATTGCTTTTTATTTTTTTTTTTCATTTATGTTTTTCTTTATTTTCTATATGTATGACTTTTAAAGTTTGAAATAGAAAATTTATTAAATATAATTTATCTTTTAATTATATTAATATATTAAATATAATATCTTTTATTATATTAATATTAAATATTTTATCTTTTAATTATATTAATATATTTAAATATAATTTATCTTTTAATTTTATTATTATATTTAAATATATTAACATGTTTAATTTTATGAAATTTATTTTCAGAATAAATTAATTAATGGTTAAATTAAATAAATGCCAATGTAATCTGTTAGAAAATATATTTTTGTAATTTTATGTTTCCTTAAACTTAAAAGATATGCATAATTTGTTGTGTAACATGGATTGAAATACAATTGATTATTTCTTTTGAGTAAAATTTGTTAGTTGAATACAATATAAATGTTATTTCAAATATTTCAACAGCAAACGAATGAAAATAGAAGGCTCCTTTTTTTTTGCTGCAAAACCGTATTGATGTTGGAAGTGATTTTTTTCTCAGAGTTATCCTTAACAATCTTATTTTTTTCATAACATAAATTATATACTTTTTCTTAAATAATTAAATAACTAATAAATTATATACTATTTTCATAACAAATTTATTCTTTAAACATAAATTTGTACCAGGAAATTTTAGCGTGTTATAAAAAATCAATATTATCTTAATTTGTAACAATTAAGAAAAATATAAGAGTGCCTTGTGATAAACCGAATTGCTTTTTTAGGATTATTCTAAATAAGTATTTATAGGTATTCCAATCTATTTAAAATGAAAATTGCATTATTCATAATTTATACAGAAAACTACCCCTTTATAAGCTTCAATTCTTAAGTGTTTATATACTGTGAATGTTTAATTGAAATTCATTGCATCTGCTTTAATGTAAAAGAAAACGCTGAATTTATTGTGAGATATGTTATGTAAGGTTAGTTGCTCATAGTATGACATTAAAAATTATTGAAAAACCTAAGGATTTTTCTAAAATTATCAAGATTAAATTTGAATTTTTGCGAATTGAACTGTTTTTTATTAAATGAAGAATTTTATGCATTGAAAAGTCGAGATAAAGTTCTTGTAACAATAATTAAGTCACATCTGAATATGGGTTATGATAAACACGTCATCCCACAAATCCAAAATTCATTATGAGGACTGTATTATACAATAATGATAAATTTTGGGGATGCACTAACCCACGTTTAAATGCACAAATCCAAATTTGATTATGAATGAATTTTGGGGATGTACTAACCCATGTGTCAATCCACAAAACTGTAATTTATTATGACTTTGAGATGCGCTAAACATGTCACTCACAAGCCTACGTATCATTTGGGATGCGCTAAATGATCAATAACTAAATGGCAATATTAGCTGTAGCTTCTCATGGTAAATAAACTTATTACCTTTCAAGTGTAAACAATTTTATAGAAAAGTTCGTCAGCTGAATGGAAGTGATCGATACCATATATAATTCACCTTTTTACATATACTTATATAGGATGATATCACTTTTAATAAGGAGACGTCCATAACATTAAACATTTTATTTTAGCATGGGGTCACGGGCATTCCTGTAGATGATACCACAAAACAAGCATAGGACATACATTTATATAGATAAAATATGTTTCAGAAACATTATAATTACGCGTCTGTTATTACCTAGATTAAATTTTATTATCGCCATCAACGATTCCATAGGTTTCTCTAGTATTCCACCACAGTTACAGTTAATATTCTCGGATTTGGTTTGTTAAAACATAAAAACAATATTATAAAAAATAACCAAATAGTACGAAAAAGTAGCTATTACTGAGAGCATCATAAAATACTACAATTCGCCCATTAAAAATCGGAATTCGCCCATAAAACATGTTTTTAAATATAAATATACATTCTCATAAATTTTAAATGCAAATTCCAATCTATTTATATATACATAGGAAATTGTAGATCGTAAATGCAATTTTTAAAACAATTATAAATGAAAATTATTTCAAGGTTTTGTATAACTGCTACATTTGGTAGGAAAATAACTTTTCAATGTTATAGTTTATAAAAAAAAAAGATATTTAAATTAATTTAGCACTGTATTTTGGTAGGAAAAATTCTTTATTATTATAATGTAGAGATGATTTTTAAACCAGAAATACATCCATTTGTTTATATCTTCTACATTCATGTAAGATAACTCATTAATTGGTCAATTGATAAAATTATTATTATGTAGCAAAATCATCCGAACATTATTTTGCCAACATTAATAATATTTATAGACTCTGCTGCTTTTATGGAGAGTTGAAAATATAAATAAAATTTCTTAAATAAATTAAACATAATATTTTACAAAATTTTGCCAGATGAAGTTTTAAGGGTTTGATTCAATTTATTACACTTTTAAGATCCATATTTCAAAATATTCTAGACATAAAACAGCAAAATTATTAGAAAGCCCAAAATTTAACATAGTTATATCTTCTCAACCATGCTATTCATATTCAAAAAATAAAGACGATCACTCCATCTTTTGCGGTTAAACATTTACAGCATTTTAGTCTTAAAAAAGTAAGCAAAATTCTATTCAAAATTCATGTGCCGTACATAACACTTGTTAATGAAACAAATTATTTTCTAATGAGGAGAGAAACATGTTTTGAAGATCAGAAAACAAAACATTAAAGAAAATGTTGAAACAAGCATGGGTGAATAATTATTTTTTGTTTTGGTGGTGTTTGAAGTTTCGCCATGAAATTAATTTTACTTTATTCCATACTTAATGTTTGAATTTTGGATATCTTTTTCCAGTCATAATAAACAGGTGATTAGAAAGGCAGAAACAATTAATGAGCCAAACACTTTTGAAACGCATAATGCAAATAATGCTATTAGATCTTACATCTTTTTGAAAGAACCGTTATTTACCGTTATTTTCCTACTAAAGCTTGTATGAGAGTAAAATCAGGAACTCATAGATTGATTGTATCTTATCTTAAATTAGTTGAACTATAATTAAGATAATTTTTTATGAATTCAATTATTTTAGATTTACGGTAATAATAATTTTATGTAAAAAGGTATTGTTCTTGTATTAAATAGTAATATAATTAATGATCCGTGTATTGCAGCGTGGGACGGGCACTTCATGGGTGATCTACTCATGGGTGGAGGGAAAAAGGAATCCTGTATTGTGTTGGATTACCGTAGGTAGAAGTCTTACTTGTCTCTATGTCTATGAAGAAAACAGGGCAAGGCTTTCCGGGAGAATTGTTAAAGAGAACTACCCCGTGTTTGCATGTCATATGAGAAGAAAAACAAGAAAACTCCCACTAGCTAGTCTGACTCATGAGGTGAGATGAGTAGTAAGCTGGAAACGAGTCTCCAAGTTTTTGAAACAGTTTCTACAACAATGTCGCCAGCGGATTGAACATCAGCCCTACAGTTCACCATTAGCGTATGCTGCCACTCAGCCACGAGTAGGGCGAACAAATATTACATCGACAAATAGGATATAATTATACTTTATACATAAATATTTATACAATATATAGTAAAATTATTAAAATCACTGAAAGTATTACATTTCACAAGAGATAATAAAGATATATTTTAATCACAGGTTTACGAGAATTCACGAAGACGATACACATACACAAAACAAGCTTTAGACAGACATTTACATAAATAAAGATATTTCAAAATCATTAATATTGTGCGTCAGTTCATTCGTTCATTAGTTTAAAATGTTATTATCGCCATCTCTTCATAGGTAGCACTAGCAGTCAACCCAGTTACAGTTAATATGATCCAGTTTGGCTTTTTTACAACATAAAAAAAAACTATTATAAAAATATATTCAAATAATGCATGAAAGTAGCATACAAAGTACTAGAAATAGGCCATTAAAATACAGAATTCGTCCGTATATAAAATATATATAAATATAAATACAGATCCTCATATAAATATAAGTGTAGATTCCAATTTACGCATATATATGCGTTGTATTTTTAAACCAGATATATTTCTATACATCAGATTTATTTATATCCTTCTACATTAATGTAAGATAACTCATTAATTGGTCAACAGATAAAATTATTATTATGTAGGAAAAATCATCTGTACATTAATTTTGTTAATATTAACAATGCTTATAGATTCTGCTGTTTTCATAGAGAGTTGAAAATATACGTAAAATTTCCTAAGTAAATTAGACATAATATTTTACAAAATTTTTCCAGTTGATGTTTCATCATTTTGATTCAATTTATTACACTTTTAAGGCCCATATTTCAAAATATTCTAAGACATGAAGCAGTAAAATTATTATAAACATAGTTACATCCCTCAAAATTTAACATAGTTGCATCTTCTCAACCATGCTATTTATATTCGAAAAACAAAGACGATCACTCCATCTTTTGCGGTTAAACATTTACAGCGTTTTCGTCATGAAAAGTAAGCAAAATTCAATTCAAAATTCATGCGCCGTACATAACACTTGTTAACGAAACAAATTATTTTATGATGAGGGAGAAACATGTTTTGAAGATCAGAAAACAAAACATTAAAGAAAACGGCTGCAGCAAGCATGGTTGCACAATTATTTTTGTTTTCTTTTCATATGGTGTTTGAAGTTTCGCCATGAAATTAATTTTACTTTATTCCGTACTTAATGTTTGAACTTTGAATATCTTTCAAGTAGAGGTGATTAGAAAGGCAGAAACAATTAATGAGCCAAACACTTTTGAAACGCATAATGCAAATAATGCTATTAGATCTTATATCTTTTTTTGAAAGAACCTTTATTTACATTTCATAAAAATGGAGGCAGCAAATTTAAATTCAGAAAAAAATCTAATCTATTCTACTTGATCCATTGTGTGTTATTTTACGTTGAATGAATATGTTATTAGAATAACAATGAAGGTTTTGAAGAGACTTTTCCCATTAAAGAATGTTCGCGAGAAAACTCAAGAATTCATAGATTGATTTATCTTATCTAAAAATACTTGAACTATAATCAAGACATTTTTTATGAATTCAACTACTTTAAATTTAAGCTGATGATAATATGTAAACCAGCATTTTTGCTGTTGTTGTGATTAATCATCAGTGTTCTGCAACGCGAGAATGACGTTCCATGAGCAGTCTATTCATGGATGGAGGATGGAGATAAGGACACATGTATAGGTAAAGAACAGACAACAACATCTAGACTAATTCCACGATATTATGCTGACCCCCTCTTATCTCCTTCCATGATCCGAGAGTAATCATGGAAGAAGGGGAGAGGGGGGGCAGCTTCTATTGTAGTGTAGCACCCATAGGTAGAAGCCTGATTTGGCTCCGTCTCGCTGAAGAATGAAGACAATGCCTTGCGGGAGAATTCATTGGTGGAACTATCCCGCATTTGAGTATAGTGTGGGGGAAAATAAAAAAAAATGCCACTAGGTAATCTGACTCACGATTCAAAATGCTGTACCTCGCAAACGTCATGGAATCTCTTCGATTTTTATTAAGTCCCACTTTGATTTAACTTCTCAAGATCATAAATCCTTAAGTCTCAAAAGGTGTGCTAGAGGGCCCTTGTGAGCCCTAGAAGAATTTCGGTATCTCCCAGTGTTATTCCAGAGAAATAAATAATATAAAAAATATAGTCACATTTTTCTTGTCAATTTTTCAGTTGAAAGTTGGTTTTCAATACAAACAACTAAACCTTCTCTTTGTTTTTTCCCTTTTTATTCCCATAAAAACCCGACAAATAATAATGCACCAAATAAGAATTTCGAGAACCTGGGGGTGGTAACTTCTATTGTTGGCTAGTAGCCATGATTCTCCAGAAGGTCTCCAGATGGTTTATCAACTGGTTGGATGGTAGCCAACCAATACTACCAATACTAGCAGCCAGCCATTTTAAAACTACATACATACTGTTTATACCACTTCTAAACATTTCTTTCCGCTATAGGAATGATCATTGAATGCCTTCTGCAACATTCTATACCTTTCCAAAAATAAAATTTGATGCAAGTTCTTTGCTCAATTATTTCAAAAATCGCTGGAATCACTTTTAGCGTCTCACAAAGCCAAGCGTAACTCAAACACTAATGAATATTTTGACGTGAGATTTCACACAGATGTCAACGACAGTGCCAGCAACCTAAAAAAAAAAAAAAAATTGAAATTCCATAAGCCCAGGAAAAAAATTGAAAATTGATCTTACGTTTTGGACACAGTAGTATTAGGAAATGACGCAATAATTAAATTAAGCATGTTTATTCAATCCAGCGATATAATTTACAGGTATATTATAGAAATGTCTTCTGATATCGGAAAAAATGCATAAATGTGCATGTGTCCAAATTTTATATTGCAAGTTGATCAGTTTACATAAATTTTCATCGCTTAGCATTCGATCGTTTTATTGTTGAAGATCAAATTGTAAATCAGAATATTTTTTTTCAGGGAATTAAGTGTGTGTACGAAAGATGAAGATGTTTTTAATAACTACCTAGATAAATAGAAAAAAAAAAAACTATGGAATAAAATATAATTAACTTAATTTCTAACTGATCTAATTAAAAATTTCTGTAAAATATGGATTAATAACTATTTATCTTCATACCTCCCATAGTAGGTTATATTGAGGGTCTTACGTCTTTTGCAAAATAACAAAATGAGAATGTTTTCTCAATTTATTACTTCCTTCATAAGGAAGTATATAACAAAAACATTGTGAGAAAAATTAAAAGAGGTTTTGCATAAAGCAATTCAGATTGTAAATTTTATTAAAACAACCTGTCAATTTATTAAAAGTTTAATATCTATAAAGGATTCTCAACACAGACGTTGCTTTTAAGCACTGAGGTGCGTAAAAGCCACTCATGAATGCCACTCAAAAATGGCATATTTTTTTACCCCTACACACGAGTTAAGAAATAAATTTTTTTGCGTTTTTAATACGCTTTTAATTAGTTTCACCTGTATGTTTGTTTGTTTGCAACTGACTCTTTGGGCTCGATTTTGCCCTACTTTAAGCGATCAGATTTAATTTAAACGTTGTAGACTTATCAAGGACCGACGACAATAAAATATTTTGATAAGTTTATTATCTCATCATGATTGGGATCGCCAGGATTAGTGATTTTATTTTAACTTATGAAGAGCAATTTAACCCATGTAGAATGAAAGCACCTAAGACATTCAAACCTACTTGGGGCAGTGGCACAACGGATAACTCGCTTGTCGACTCACCTGACTACGGTTCAGGAGATTCCCAGTTCGAATCTTGGCTGGCTCGTCATATTCGCATTTAGCCTTGTTTTACTCACGATTAAATTATTGTAAGAACTATAGTTCCAGTCCTCCGTACCGGGACCTCATTTAAATATTATAGTTTAAAAACACGCTTTTAGAGTTAATCAAATTGAAAAGTAAAAAATAATTGTTAATTTAAGAATAAAATGACTGACGAGAAAATGAATATCACTGTTCTAAAAAATGTGGGGTGCTTTGTATGACACTTTTAAACTAACTCTGCATTTCGGAATGAAACTAGTGAAAATTATAAGGATTGATATTGAGCACCCCACGCTTTAACAACAGTGGTATTAATTTTCTTGTCAGTAATTTTATTCTTATGTTAACAATTATTTTTTACTTTTTAGATTGATTAACTCTAAAAGAGTGTTTATTTACTTTTCTAAACTATAATTTTTTTTTATTTAACGAAATAAAACATGTTTTTGTAACATCTTTCAATGCGAATTTTGTATTGCCTAGTTAGTATTTGGATGATATATTTCAGGAGCCTAATATCTTGAATACTAGCATGTAAACGAAAGAAGAAAATATTTTCATGCCAACAGACAAAATGAAAGCGTTTCAGAGAAAATTACAGATTTGGAAAATATGTGGTTGAAGATAATTTAGAAATGTTTCCATTGATAAGTGACACTTGCATAAGTTAAACGTTTTTAGTAATATTTGAATATCTAACAAGTTTAAAAGAAAAACTGGTTTGTTATTTTCCATCATTTAATACTGAATAATACAATAGTAGCAGAAGAATTGGCAGCTATATCCACTGAGGATTAAACATAACGAATTGTCTCTGTAAACCTTTAGTATTTTTATAAAAGAAAAATATGGTTCAAGATCTAAAAAGATTTTATTTTACTACTCCCATTAAATGTAAAAAAGAAAGAAAATCTTCAATGTATTAACGAAGAAATGAACTTGACGTTTGACGTTCAATATATACCAACGTTTGGGTACACACACATACATATACATAATATATATGTGTAGGATTTGTTTTCCTGCTAATCATCAGATGGCGTCACATCACGGACTATGTGTCTTTGGCACAAACCTTTTTGCCATGTAGTGGGAGTATTCTACTTTGAACTCTGGCCCAGGGAGAAGGAGAGAAAACCCCGTAGATGTGCGCGGGAGAAGAACGCTGGCCGATAACGTGAGAGAAGGCGAGACTGAGGAAGGCTGCGTCAAGTAGTATGAGATGATTGTGATTGTTTAATAGTAAATGTAAATATCGCTGTACATATAATAGTGCTTCATTAAATGTCTGTTATTGAGAAAAACACAATGTTTCTTTATTCTACTTTGAAATACACCCCCTAGATGGCACCACTCGGTCGTTATATTTTTGTTAGACTGGTAGAGAAGTGAATCGGTGTATGTAGACGGAGTACCATGGTCGCGAAGAGACCAAACCTCCAAGTAGCAGCATAGAAGATATTTTCAGTCGGTCAAAGCCCATTGTAAATTGTTAGATCATTGCATAATTTATATTAAAAAAGAAATATAGAAATTTTAAGAGAAAAACAAACATTAAAACAAAAACTATCAATACGATACAAAAAGAAACAGAACCGAAGCACAAATGAGCACCCACGTAGTAGCAGTTCAAATAAACGAACATGCGCGAAACGCGAACCTAAAACAAGCATAACCAGGACCATAGACAAAAGTAAAAAAAAAAAAAATCAAATCAGAAATTTATATATAGTGCTCCTACAATTATTTTTAGGATTTTCAAATGCACCCTGACTTCGAAAGATTTGAAAAACATTGATCTAGAATAATACATTAAAAGGCCCATCCAAACCAGAGCATGAGTCGAGTTGAATCACCCTTAGGCATTATCGCTCCGATCGTATCCATTTGATCGCGGAAAACAACCCACTTCATATCTCGCTGAGTAAATCCTTTGATGTGTGAGTGAAAAACAGACTCTTGCCAGAGCTAGAGAAACACATGATTTTAGGACGTAGGGGGATTTTTCAAACCGGTTTTTAATGAGTTTGCAAATGGGATTCGTTCTCGTGTGGACGGGACTTAATAGGTTTACATCTAATTTAAACAATTCAAGTTTTTATCTTCTAAATTACTGATAATCTTATATTTCTTCAATGATATTGATTACTTTACTACACTTACAACTTAATCCTACAGTGCACGATATATAAACTTGTAAATTACTACTTATTTTAAATAGCGTTCCAATGGGAGATCTTTGACTTTGTTAAATTGTGTAAATATGTAGCTACAAACGATTTGCTGTATCAACCTTCATTGAACTATAAACCCTTTTTTGTCAGGCTCAGGAACTTTCTGTTTTTTAAAGTGCTTCCAGCAAACAATTCTTGATTCTTGAAAATGTGTTAGAATAATTATTGTGTATTTGTATGTATGAAATCCTTTTTTAGCAAGTATACCCACTCTTCCTATTATATATTTTTGCCCTATGTATCCCCATTTGTCATTTATATATGTACTTTTGTTCTATAAAGTGCTAATTATAATTGGGGTGATGGTTGAGTGACTAGCACTTTGGCGTTTGGTACCCTTAGAGTTCGAATCGAGCCCGTGGCATGAATGTTTGGATGTTTTGTGCCACATTAAACCATGGGTCCCGGTCTAATATGACTGTCGAGCGTTCTTCAGCAACTCGAACCCAAGTCAGACTTCTTACCTATGGGACTACGAGACAACTCATGGGATGCCCGTCCCGCTATATATGATATTGAGGATGAGTCACACACATTAATTTTAATTAACAAAATCAGAAGATAAAAAATAGGCACATATTAATAGCGGAATTATAAATAATAACTCCCAATTCCATGCAATAAAACAGGGACCCAACTTCTCAGGATGTCATATATTAATAAAATTAAAATCTTTGATATACGTCAAAGTTTGTCGTTATTTCCAAAAGCTTCCAAAAATATAACAAAAACTGATAAATTGGTTCAAAATATTAAGTATTACTTAATAAATTGCCTAGTTACTTATCTTTCGACAATCTTGTATTTAGTACCAGTGCCAATCACTTTAATATCAAAAAAAGCATTTTTCACACTAAAATTATCTAACAAATGTTTAAATAAAGTTGAAGGCTCGTATCAAATTACAATAACTAACTCATCTTATTTTAAAGATTAGTACAAGAGCAGTTCAAATTCCAATCGTAATTCATTGATGCTGTTGTATATAATCGTTAAACTTTTTTTAATCGTTAAAATGTTGTGATAAATTTATCCACTATTCGTATTATATATTTTCGCACGATGTATCCACTTTTATTATTTATTTATGTACTTTTTGTTTTATAAAGCATTAATTGTAATAGAGACCTAATGGCCGAGTGACTAGCGTTTTGGCGCTCGGTGCCGCATGGTTCGAGTCCCAGCAGTGTCATGGATATAGTGGTTTAGAATCCATTTTAAAGCGTAGGTTCCGTATTAATGTAACTAGCATTCGGGTCATATTAAAGTGGAGCCAAATCAGACTTCTATCTAAGGGTGCTCCATCATAACAGAAGCTGTCCCTTTTCCTCCATCCATGAGTAGTCTTTCATTCATGGGGTGTTCATTCCATGACTCACACGCACTAATTATAACTAATAAAATCAGAAGATAAAAGATAGGCACATATTAATAGCGGAATCAGGAATAATAACCGCCAATTCCGTGCAAGAAACATGAAATTAACAACTGCAAGTGCCATATATTAATAAAATTAAAATCATTGTGATACATCATTGTCTCATCAAAGTTTCTAATTATTTCCAAAAGCTTCAAAAAATATAACAAAAACTGATAAATTGATTGAAAATGTGAAATATTAGGTAATAAATTGTCTAGTCACTTATCTTTCGACATTCCTTTATTTAGCGTCCGTGCAAATAACTTTAACATCAATAAAGCATTTTTCACAATAACATTATATAAAAAATATATCTAAATAAAATTGAACGCTATGATTTTCAGTGCCTTTCAACATCTCAGCATTTAAAGCATCAGTAATAACAGGAATTTTCAAAGCTATCAAATTACATAACAATAACTAACTTTCTATTTTAAAGATTAGTACAAAAAGAGTTAAAAATTCCATTCGGAAATCATTGATGCGGGATATATATAATCGTTAAAATATCATTTGGGTTCATGAATCTCATCCAAATAAAGCCCAATCTCTCTCAATCTCCCAAAAACTAAAATCTCGCAAGACATTTAAGCAGGTACACACACAGCCATTTAACCTCAGGTTTTTAAGGAACTTTTAAATAAGTAAAATCTACTTGTAAAAGCGCGGGAATCAAGAGTCCCTGGAGAGAGTTCGGCACTGAGATAGGTTCTTTTATTTCTGACGACGATTGGTCCCCTGGTGGTCATTGGAATCTTTCTCGAAGTTCTTGAACCAGGGGTCTTAGATTAGGCCTGGTGGAAAACGTATTTCAAATGGCGCCCGAAATTACATCAAGGAAGGCGAAAACGTTTGAGGTTGCAACAAACTTTTAAGACGTAGTTTCATTCTTAATTACCCCCAGAGATTCCTGAGAGATTTGCCGCCGAGACTATCACTCTTCCTTGAGAGAAAGCTTTCAAGGTGATTGACGCTTCGCTAAGTAAAAGTAGCAATTTCGTGTAGTTTATAAGATATTTATTCGAATAAGAAAGTTTTCAAATTGGCTTTTGTTGTTGTTGTTTTAAATGCTCAGATGTTAAAAGGAACATAAAGTTGGTAATTGACTAATGTAGTTCTTAGCAAATTTAATCAATATGATTAGACAGTAAAAAGCAGAAATTCCATGAAATTTATAAGATATTTATTCGAATAAGAAAGTTTTAAAATTCCTTTTTATTTTTAATGTTTTAAATGCTCAGATGTTAAAAGGCACAGAAATTTGGTAATTGTATTAATATGTATATAGCTTTTAGTAATTTAATCAGTTTGATAGACAGAATTATTAGGATATGATGTTATTTTTTGTTTGTACATTTGACGATCTACTTATTATTAGTTAATAAATTGACATAAATTGACATGACTACTAAATATTAGTTAATAAATTGCCTAGACACTTTTTTTTTTGACAATACTTTATATAACACCAGTGCAAACAACTTTAATATCAAAAAAGCATTTTTTACAATAAAATTATCTAACAAATGTATGAATGCTCTTATCAAATTAAATAACAATAACTAAATCCTTTTTTATTGTAAAGATTAGTGCAAAAAGAGTTCAATTCCAATCGCAATTCAATCTTGCTGATGTATCTAATCGTTAAAATGTCATTTGGGTCCGTGAACCTCATCCAAATAAAGCCCACTTGCACTTCGTTATCAACTAAAATCTCGCAAGACATTTAAGCAGGTATACACACAGCCATTTAACCTCAGGTTTTTACGGAACTTTAAATAAGTAAAAATCTACTTGTAAAAGCGCGGGAATCAAGAGTCCCTGGAGAGAGTTCGGTACTGAGATAGGTTCTTTTATTTCTGGACGACGATTGGTCCCCTGGTGGTCATTGGAATCTTTCTCGGAAGTTCTTGAACCAGGGGTCTTAGATTAGGCCTGGTGGAAAGCGTATTTCAAATGGCGCCCGAAATTACATCAAGGGAGGCGAAAACGCTTGAGGTTGCAACAAACTTTTAAGACGTAGTTTCATTCTTAATTACCTCCCAGAGATTCCTGAGAGATTTGCCGCGCAGACGATCACTCTTCCTTGGAGAGAAAGCTCAAGGTGATTGACGCTTCGCTAAGCTAAAAAGTAGCAATTCCGTGTAGTTTATAAGATATTTATTCGAATAAGAAAGTTTTAAAAATTGGCTTTTGTTGTTGATCTGTTAAATGCTGAGATGTTAAAAAGCACAGAAATTAGGTAATTGAACTAATACATATGTAGTTCTTAGTAATTTAATCAACATGATAGACAGTAAAAAGTATCTATTCCATGTAGATTATAAGATATTTATTCGAATTAGAAAGTTTAAAATTCATTTTTATTGTTGATGCTTTAAATGCTGAGATGTTAAAAGATACAGAAAATTGGTAACTGTACTAATATATATATATAGTATAATAGTTAGTTTAGTAATTTAATCTGTATGATAGACAGAATGAGGATGATGGCTTGATTTTTAGTTCATGTTTGCATATTTAAGGAGAACTGCTTTACAAAATAATTTATGCTTCAGTACATATTTAAGGTAATTTTTGCTTTATAAAATAATTTAGTTGGGTGTATACATTATGTGTGACAACTGGCGTGCCGATTACGGAGAACTAATGGGATAGACCCCTTAACCCCCTAGTCTTAATTCATAGATATATTTTACGATTTTAGTTGGCTGATTAAGGATAGTAAAAAAGATGCAAGATAAAGTTTCAAAAATTAAAAATATGGAAACATTCAAAAAATTAAAAATATTA